>JAQFZQ010003564.1:0-10443 GCA_034696005.1 Glomeris marginata | reverse complement strand
CCTTATAAAACAAATCAATGAATTTAAAATCAGTATACAATACTTATTATGTTAAAGAACAAAATATTCCCATGCCGTGAATCGAACCCGGGCCTCCTGGGTGAAAGCCAGGTATCCTAGCCACTAGACCACATGGGAGACAGGAATACACACAATATATTCAATAACTAGTGCAAAAATTAATAATATCAAGTTCTATATACACAGAACTCATGTCCATATTTTATCAGAATTTTACATTTGATATTATAACGGATAAAAATTGTCTTCTGAGGGTGATGAATCCCATGTAACATGGCGAATTAGTCGTTCTGCCATGTACAAACAGGTGGCATGCAGGCACAATGCATATCCCATGTGGTCTAGTGGCTAGGATACCTGGCTTTCACCCAGGAGGCCCGGGTTCGATTCCCGGCATGGGAATAAGTTTTCATCACAAAAATAACAATTAATAATAAGTATTTTGCATATCCTTTAATGTGTATAGTAATCAACTGAAGTTACTCGGTAATTTTCTTAGAAATTGGGATTCTATTAAATGTTATGGCATTCGATCATGTAATTATGTTGTTTGTGTCATCAATTTTATGCAAGTATACGCAACTTGTTTCATATCAATTTTAAAGTAATTTGTAGAAGCAAGAGGTAGAAGTGAGATCTCAAACCTTGAAATGAGACACTTTTCCTATTTCTTGGAGGTGTCAGTGAGAAATCAGCACTGGCTGCACTTAAGCTGACATCTGAATCTTGGGATAAACTTGAGTTCATTTTCCCTAAAAACATAAACTAAAATTAATTTCAATGTTAAAATAGTAGGCAACTATTTAACTATGTACTTCTTTAAATATCTTCTGCCAATAACAGCAAGTAAAGTTCGCTTTAGACAAGTTACCATGTACATTAAAATATAAAATTCTGTGCAATAAGTGATGAAAAACTTAAAACATTCCATTGTGCCAAGATTCCATGTGCAAATAAAAACTATTCCAATTATGTAAGTGATCAATTTTGAACTTTTTCCTTTAAAAATAAAATCTTCTTTATGTTATAATTACATTAATACACAAATTACCACTTACCGTAATCGAGATTATAAGGTCTTCCATTTGTTGTACCCATTTTTTTCAATGGAAGTCTCAATTTTATAGGAACAATTGAATGTACTGAAACGCAGGCACAACTGTCAAACTTTGATGGGGTCAAAGGAATTGAAATATTTGGCCAAGTTCCAAGATAGTTCATGTACTCCAAATTATTACATTGTCCAAAGGAGCCTTAAAATTTGCATGGAATTCGGTGAACTCTGAAGCAACTTCATGATGACCATGGAGGTTGATACCACAACTTTTGTGAACTTTGTGTTGTTTGCTAGTTGTTTGAGGCCCTGTTTGGTGTGACGCCCATGCATTTTTGCTAGTCCATTCGTCACAGCAGGTGATTTTCTTCTAAAAACTTACCCAGGATTCGTCGCACGAAGTTTACACATAGTACAACGTCAACTTTCTTGTCTATGTACCTTGTTTCAACTTGGCTAGTTTGAAAAGTTACGGTGTACACTTTCTAGTCGCAGCAGGCGACTTTCTTCTTCAACTTCTGTTTTTCTTGTAAAATTCATTGTGGACCTCCACATAGAGCATTTTTGCATATGCAACTTGCCCTTTAACTCTGATGTCCTCCAAGAGTTTGTTGATGTACTTCACAAGGCGTGAGTGTAATATAAGCCACATATATACCTCCTTGGCCTTGTTCGTTGTTCTGTCTTCTTCAGTTGTTCACTCCTAAATTCTCTCTCTTCTGCAAAGGTGAAATTTCTCCCCTCCGGCTCTTGGTGCTCTTGGAAAAGCGCCCCCTATCGGATTTTACCTGTTAAATTCTTTTGAAGACGAGGAGGTTGTTGAGAGCAGGTGAGCACAAGGGGTGAGCAGGGGTGATTGTGAAAGTGATGTACTATAGCTGTCCTTTTTACCATCCTGTGACCACGACCCTCAAATTTGAGCAGTTATTTGTAGATTAATCAATTGCATATGACCGCGGCCATGTTAAAAAATTAGTTCCTTGCTTTAATTAGCATAAAATGTGCACTGCTACAAAGTTTATTACAAATTCCTGGCATAAAATGACCACATTTAAAGTACAGCTTTTGTACAGATGTGAAGTGTTTATTTCAAAATAACGAGCTATGAACGTATCACATACACAATGCACAAAATGGCGGCCAGTTTATAAGCCTAAATGTTGTTTACGACTTTAAATGATGCTGGAATTTAACTTCTAATACGATTATGAAACGTATAAATGTGAAACGCGATTAAAAGTGGTCAAAGTTAGTTAATTTCACGACATCAAGCAAAACGAATTAAGACTTTTCTGCAAGTTTATTTCATTGATCAAAAAAGCCGTTGGAACCGCCATTTTCGAACGTTTTTGAATTTTCGTATAACGCGAACGCTTGGTCCCTATTGGCTGTCGACTTTCTTGTACGCTGCTATTCGCTGTGGCCAAATAAAGGCCATGAAAATATATTTCCTGGGTAATGAATTGAAATTTTACCAAACCAAAACAAGGTTCAATGATTTGCCAACAAACACAGCTGATGACACAGTTGAAACATTTTTAATAAATCATAATGTTGGTTTAAATTTCGATATAAAATGACAGATATGTAATAATGAACAAAACAATACATAAGGAAATTTCAAATTGATGTTTCAGTCTTCATCCGATTCAGCGTCCACTTGGGCCTTGTTAACTCCCGAGTTGACAGCAGTTGCCAAATCTCCATTTCCTACTTTAAGTCTTTCGTCTGTAATCGTAAAAATAATAAATCAGTTATGATGCATGCATATCATATATATTCTTACTAATATTGATACTTTCTTACGAATAAGTTCCGCAATCGCACGCTGGGTGCGCCTTTCTAATTTCTCCAGTTTCTTTGCGACATCTCTTTTCAAATCCCAATCTGGCTTACGTGGAGCTAGATTTGTTAGGTCCTATAGATAACAAAAAATAAACTTAAATACCAAATCAATTAAGTGAAAAAAATATATAACTTATTTAACATGGATGCATACCAATCCTTCTATCGTTTGTCTTGTCTTGGCAGCTTCAATTTGATCTTTGACTTGTTCCTCCACTGAAAATAAAAGCAAGTTTAATTGGATTTAATTAGTGCATAATTAGATAATAATAAACAGTAACCCTTTCAAAACCATTACATTTGGTATAAAATAACAGTGTTTTCAAGTATATCTGGCAGACAGATGACAACAGAATCAGATTTATTATAAATCCACAATTTAATAACATGACAATAAAATGGCAATTTAATTTAAATATAATTTGGACATTTATTTATTTTTCACGAATATTTGCTTACCACTTCCAGGAACGGCTTTCGGTATTGCATTTTCTTTAAGTGTTTCATCTCTGGGATTATAGCTTCGAAATATGGGCCTATAGCGATTTAAATTAAAGGTACGACGTAATTAATTGATAGCCAACTTTGTACCAATGTTTGTACCAAAGTGAAGTTTGAATGTAAAAGTTAAAGACTTACTTTGGAAGAGAATCATCTCTTGAATTTATTTCCGAGTTTTTGTTATCAGGATCACTTTGTTTGATGCGTTTCAACGCCAAAAGTCTTTGTTTTCGTCGTAAAGCTGCTTCTTCCAATTGCCCCACTGTTACGTTTTGGCTTTCAGACGCCATTTTGAGAATAAGCAACACCTGAACGGAATAAGCGATGCAACAATTTATCTAAAATCAGACAAGTTTTAGAGTTCTTCCACACCATAATAAACCCATTTCCTATTTATATTTATGTAATCAAAAGCACGACTGAATATATTTGGTCATAAACAAGTTATTTTATTTAGTCTTTATACGGTAAACATGGTTATCGATTGCAAGTGCCTGGTAGCAATGGCAAGGCAAGTCGGTAGCGGTCAGGTATCGGTAGCGGTCTCGTCTGCATCGTTTGGAATTTCATTGAAATTTCTGGTTTAACGACATGGATTGCGTTGTATGTGCTGTATTACCTGCCGCTGGGTATGGTGAACGTCTGGGTGGATCAAAACCGAAGCAATATACGACAATATTAGGAAAACCGTTGATTTACTACGCGATGGAATCGTTTGAAAAGTACGTGCGCAACTTTCTTGCATAGAAATTGATCTCGTGCAATAAACGATGACGTCACCAGCTTAAAGAGTCGGTGGCGCAATCATTTCTTGCGCGCGTATCTATAGTTCGCAACATTATTGCAGATACTTGTTTTTAATGTTATTTCTTTCAGAATCGCGTGGATAAGCAAAGTGGCTGTTGTTTCTTCACCGGAATACGTCGAATACTTGAGAGGTATTGTGGAGGATTATAATTTCATGAAATGTGAGGTTGTTGTTGGTGGATCAACAAGACATCGATCAATTGCAGCAGGAATTAAAGCAATTGCATTTTTGGGTAAATTATAATTTTGGGGAATAATCGATTTTGTCTATGAAAATAATAAATGTTTATTACTTCACTAGATCCTCTTCCTGAGGTTGTTGTCATACATGATGCTGTGAGACCATTAGTACCAATAGAAACACTCACAGAAGTTGTCCAAGCTGCCAGAAAATATGGGGTTGGTGTCTTAAATTATTTATTTTATAGAATAATATTACACTTAACTGTGTAGATGCACTAAATTAAATGGACTGTGTTACTATATGCTAAGGAAAATTGGGAATTTTGTCATTTTAAATGTTGATTTTGGATTTTATAGGCTGCTGGAGCAGTAAGAAAATTGGTTTCAACTATTGTGTCCACGGATGATGACTACTTTTTGAAGGAGTCATTGGACAGAGCTGGATACAGAGCTAGTGAAATGCCACAAGCATTTCAATATGATGTTGTCAAATCAGCATACGACAAGGCTCGTAAAACAATATTCTGGTTTTAATAATAAACCTTTCCATGTTAATTGAAATTGTTTTCTGTGAAATGTGACTTATTGCAATTTTACTTCATATGGATAGTGTTCAGAATATGATATGGATTATGGAACTGAATGCCTGCAAATTGCTTTGAAATACGCCAGCGTGAAAGCAAAGTTAGTGGAAGGCCCACCGGACCTTTGGAAGGTAGAGATGAAAGTGGCCCTTGCAATTTTCAACGTATGCCCTTTCCTCATTTCTTGCATTGCAGTTCATGCAAACATTTATATCAGGTGACACATAGAAAAGATATACATGCAATAGATGGACTGTTGAGAGGTAAGTTTTAATTTCTTGCATTAAGATCATATGCAATCAATACATCCTGATAATGCCAATAAATTGTTTGGTATATATTGTTAAAATTCTTTTCACTTACAGAAATAAGTAACCAAATCTTAATAATTAGCGATAATGTCCAATCAAATGTTGTGGATCAACTGCAGAAAAAACTTGGTGAATCATACTCAAAGGCAAGTCAAAAATTTATTAAATTTGTTATAAAGGTAGGTAGTATTTACTATTTGTGTAAGATTTTATAATAATATTTCCCTCAAACAGGTGACTGTCTACGGAGTGAACATGAGAGAACCAGGAGATTATTCAGAATACAATAATACAATATATGTGCACTGTGATAAAGACATTAAGGAATTGGTTCGAAAAAACACAAGCCGTGATGCAGAAAAACAAATTAGTAGCACAAAGGAATGGGATGTTTATGGATCTGTCGTGTACATTATGATGTATACCAAAGACCCGGTCCCAACTTTAGACTGTTACCCTGAAATGCACACAGCAGTTGGGACCTTGACAGAACAAGGAAAGAGAAATTCAAAATGTGTTCATGTCATTTGGAATGTTGTTGATGTGCGTATTGTTTTGTTGTGTCAGTATTTAGAATTATGGGTTACGAACTAAAACATTTTTCCTATCACAGTTATCCCGAGATGCCAATGAGAAAATTGCAAATTTGGCTGGGATTTTAATAAAAGAGAGGAATTCTGCATTGCATGGTCAGTTGTTTGTAATATAATCAGTGCGCCTCCATTTTTATTTTATGCTTGTACTTTACACCAAAGAAAAGGACAAGTGAGTCAATTGATTAAGCACGAGATTACATGTTACCACTCTTGATATTACTATCAGCATTTGTGTAATATGTTCCTAGGACAAATTATTTTAAAATTCACTGTTATTTAATTTTTAAATTTGCAAATTTAGCTTATAGCACTTTTTACAGAGCGTGTCAACTGATTTGTCCTACTCTTCAATGTATTTTTTAAATATAAATAAGACCAAACTATTTATGTAATAAGAATTACGACATAATGTTTGGCTTGCTGCAAATGTGAATTTATTAATTAAATTGTGGTGTTTGTGGCTTCATGTAAACAAGCGAATTAAAATGATTTTGTCAAGTAATGGAAATTTGTTACTATGAATTTTGTCAGTCCACAAAGGGTTGAATTATTTATTTGTTGAAAACTTAAATTTTACTGTATATTGCAATGTTTATTGCTTATGTAATATACCAACACAGTGTTCAATCTAACATATAATGGGATAATGTCACAATGGCATAAACAAGCACATGCACATTTAAAAGAAAACCATTGTTTTATTGCATTCACCAAATAAACATCTACCAATTGTACAAACTGTAGTTCGAGGTAAAAATTTCGTTTGCATTATTTAAACTTGGCACAAATGTTAACCATATTGTGACGAGAAACAAATTTTCCATTTCCAAATACTGTTACGGCACCGCTAAGGTTCACCTGCTTCCAAAAGGGGTATTTCACTGTACATCACCAAATGTTTGCATTTTTAAAGGAAACCATGATAAGAATTCTACATGACTATCAAATAACTCTTGGTTAAAGTTTCTGCAAAAATTAGGTGATGTACGGTAACCTATATACGCATGCTTTAAATCTTAAAAACAGTCAAAATAAGATAATCATAAGCCGCTATCACAGTATGCAATTGAATTATAACTATCTATTCATTACTTGGCATGACTATGAACACTATTGCTACTGCACTGCTTCCCAAAATGGGAATATGGTATCTACGAACGCGGAAAGGGTTAACAAAAATCAACAATTTCTATCACTATTATTACAGAAACCACTAACTCATTCACTTGCTGCATTGATGTGCAAACTCTGTATCAGAATAATGACTTTTTAAAATTTTGTTGATGAACAGCACCATTTTGTTATCCGATTCATCTTTTTTAAGGTCCGTCACACTTTGTTCCAGGTCTTCTCAGTAGCAAAATTCAATGGGAATAATCAGTCACAGGTGCAGCATGCCAGTTTATAAACTCTTGACTAGATTTCTTACAGTTTTGACAGCAAAATATCCAATCTAACGTACAGCTCTAAATGTTTCTAATGTGAGCATCGATATCGCAACGAGACAAGCCGAATAGCAGATAAAACCTTTGGAAATACGCAATTTAACGAGAATTATGGAAACAATTGTACAACCTAATAACTTTGCAGCTGCATTTTCTAGAGTTTTATATTTTTTTATGTGTGCTAAACATTTTTGGAATTTTTATTCTTCACAAATCAGAACCGAAGAACACACCGCTCCGTCCCTGTTCCAAGATCCCTATAGTGAACAAAACTTTTACTTTATACCTACCACAGAAGTGGTGGCTGATGAATATAAATAATTTTCGTTGATGTTTTGCAAGCTACCACATCTGCACCACACCTTGTTTAACATATATAATAATTTAAAAAATGGATGTACGTACAGATTACCAAGAGGTAATATTAAAGACCACGTTTTTGTAAAAATGTGGGGTAACATAGTTTGAAATGTTGAACGTTCTGTGCACAGATTAAAGGTGTGGTCATCGTTTCATCTGCTTGCAAGTACTTGGCAAAAAATGCAAAAGGGAGGCACAAAAAACAACTTCTATTATACAGTCATATGGACCTCCGGACTTGGTTTGCCGATGCTGGGACACTGCTTCGAGATGCTGGTCTTCCACCGTCCCATTACCCAGCTGGTAACTATCTACCAGAAGGTGTAGCCTCCATCTGACCCTCCTGCCAGGAAACTTCCCTTTTGCTGGCCAAGTACTACATTTCCTTGACCTTGCATCATGGCCAACTGAGCAGCATTTGGGCCAACTCCTGGAGGTGGTGGCTGTGTAATGACAAATGTCAAGGTAATTTAGTCATGTAAATGTATCATTCACATCATATGCATGAAACTTACAGGGATAGTTGGACGATTCATGCCATCGAATCGTGCTCCAGCATCGTAAGCTGCTGGGACAACATATGTAGTGGTTGGATATGCCAAACCTGCTTGCGTGTGGACCGGGACAGCGTAAGGATACCCCAAGTGAGCATAATGAGCGTATGTGGGAACAGAGTTTGGCTGGCTCACCTGCGGGCAATTGCACTAGATAATGAATTAAGGTGTAAAACATATGCCGTATAGTAATACTCCATTTGCATCGAGTTGGCTGCTTAACAAGCTTCTTTAGTTTTATGTGCGTGAACATGTATTTATATATTTAAACCATGTTCTGTGTCACACCACTTTTTATTAACCTCAACCTTGTTTGTGTTTGGCCACCTGCAGAACCTTGGATCAAGATCACTGGATCATAACCCAGATCCAGATTGACAAACTACAGTGAAGTTTCCCTATAATGGCACCCCAAGGAATCTAAGATTTTGTCCCTTATAAGGGTATACTCTTACAGGGGAATCCCTTTGTAAACTGAGCCACTGTGTACGAGGCACAGTCAAAAAGTTAGTTGCAATCATTTTTCAAAAAAAAAGTAATGTGCTAATCCGGTTATCCTAATTTTTGTTACAAAGTACATACCTTTACCTATTTTCCATGTAATTGCCAAATGTATTTATTCACTTGTGTTAATGTGGTATAAGTTTTTGTACGCCATCTTTTAAAAATGTCCATCCAACTGCAGATAATCATTTTTGAGCCCCATTTTGGGCCTCTTTAAGTTTATCTGGTGCTTGACAAGGTATTTCTTCATGGGACCAATGAGATGGGACTAAACACATGTCATTCATAAGGTGCAAGGTCTGGACAGTAAATTTCCTTAATTTTCATGTTTGTTTTGAGGTGCATGGTCAGGAATACTGAATCATGTGCCCAATCACCATTTAGCATGTACATTTTGATATCAAGGTATCTAACAGTGTATGTGTATTGTCAGTGGTATGTCATCGATGTAAATTGGAGTACTGCTATACGGTATCTATAAACCTGTTTACCGCAACTGAGTATGGAGGTGGAGGTCCTTGTTGGTAACCGTACTGTTGAGCGGCCGCAGCAGCGGCTGCGTAACCTGTAAAACATAAATTTTCAGAAATCATGCACTGATAAAGGATTGCTGAAAAATTGCAGATAATCATTATATGATAACAACAATAATATGAGTTCATCATATAGTTAGTAATATATATTTTTATACTTTTAATACCTGCATAAGCTTGTGTTAACTGAGGTCCTGTGAGACCTGTGGCATATGCTGCAGGATATCCATAAGGTGCTGGGACATTTTGTGGCAGGCCTATAATAAAAAATGACAGAAATAAATATTTGAATACATGATGACTCAAACAGGATACAAGAGAGGAATTATTTATACAATCATTTTGTAAAATTGGGGTTCTACATGTAGAAATAAATTATTATCATCATGTAAAACATGAGATTAGTGTAAATGGATGGAAATATGACAAGGTGAAATTGCATCACTCATATGTAAAGAAAATATTTTTTTCTTGGCTGACCCATTTCCACTAATAGACTATTGCTCAAAATGTGGCCCTTAAAATTTCGCATCAAATTAGCAGTCAGACTATCCAGCATTCAATTCAACGATGATTGGTTACTAAAATATTTACAGGCAGATCGTGCTTATATAATTAATTCGGTAAACAGACATGACAGACAGGGTTTTCAGACGCTCTGCTGGTCACAAAAAATCGGTTATCTTATGGAAATATCAAACATTTGAGTCTCAAAACACCTAAATACCTTTTTTATCTTGCGATTTATCCGGTGAACCGTATGATGCCATCTAAACTTGCGATTTCGGGGGAATATTTTAGAAAGCTACGTGGATTAAATGACATATACACACAGGCGAAGCAAGATGACTTGATATCGGAAATTTGCAACCGTGTTGCCAATCCGTCGTACATACAGTATAAAATCGCGTTTTTCTAAGCAAAATATTCGAAACTATATTGAAGCACTGCTTAACATATAATATAATCAATATCTTTGTGTTTTTGACATTTTTCTAGTTCGGAACATTATTTATTATATTTTTGAAATATCTTAATGCGTAGTTACCAAGTTTCTGTTGCTATCATAAGCAGGAATGCATCTTGGCTCCTCCCCCATTACGCCCAAGAGCCAATAACCTTTACTTTCGTCTTGCTTTCGTTGA
>JAQFZQ010003563.1:0-10446 GCA_034696005.1 Glomeris marginata | reverse complement strand
TATTTACTGGAGAAAACCGGTTAAACTGGCTGAAAACGCCAAACTCACGAAAGACGCCAAACTCACGGTAACATATATGTAGAAATAAAATTAAAAACTTTCGAAAATGTAATGTGTTAACGGTTCTTGTTGCTATTAATCTGAAATGGGGGTGTCATGCCCATGTATGGCTCGTTGGTAGTTTGCATTGGCTTTTTGGAAGTTCTCAATGCATACATTTGACCGCCAGTGTGGGCTAAAGGGTCAAAGTGCCAGTTACTCCTCCCACTTCCAGACATGCACAGTTGATTGTGAAAAAGGTCTATTGTATTGCATGAAATTATATTGTATTGAATTGTATTGCATGTATTATACTCTTTCCATCTCTTCTAGACCAAACTCTGATAATCCTACCTTAGCTTCAAATATTTTTGTCTATTACTTCTCTATCACAAATTCTCCAGCTGAGTTCGACTTTTCTTCATTTCGCACACTCATTCCCCCATGATTCTAACCTATTTACTATGAGTTACTTATTTCCTAATGACATGCTTTGCAAAATTTCAATTTCTCCCCTAGATCCTCATGTGTCCGTCACCAATAACGGAAGTGCCATATTTTATTCCATATTCAAAAGCTCTTAATATCATAAGTCCTTTTCCAATGATTATGATAAAGTGCTTAACATACACATTAAAACAGAACTGTTTCGGTAGTTCGTGTTGCCTGCACAGGAATTTATACTCAAGGACCCAAGACACCACCATTACACAAGTTTCCGGATTTTTGGTAAGAGGGACGTTTAATACCCATCTATAAAGGTGGTAAAACGTTATTAATTTCAAATTACAGACCCATAGTCAATATTAATTCCATTTCCAAATTATCTGACTACTGCATTTCCCATTATCTTGAGGAATGTGCTTCTATATTTATTTCAGAACACCAATTCATTCAGGTATACTAAGGAATCATCCTTGGAAGTCAACCTTTTGAATGTGATTGCTAAGGCTGACAATGTTCTTACTCCGTGATCAACTATAGATATGATCTACCTCGACTGGGCAAAGGCTTTAGATTTGATCATCCATGCATTACTTCTTTTGAAACTAAAAACTTATGGACTGGGTAACCGCTTAAGCGAATGGCCAGCTTCATTTCTCACAAAGACGTCAAGTATTGTTTGGGTTAATGGAACTCCGACATCTAAACATTTTACTATCACCAGAGGGGTAACAAACACAAGCTCGGTTCTGGGGCCCCTGTTAAATATTTATATTAAAGACTTAATTACTATCCCACAAGCTAATTTTCATCTATTATTTGCTGATTTGCTGATCGAGTTGGGAGATTTAATATCCATTGTTGAGATTTTCCAATATGTTCTACTATTCTAAAATTGAACCTCTTCTCCAAAGATTCTGGGTGGCAGCCAATCGGTGGCACACCAGGTTTGATTTATTACAGGGTAACCCAAAAAGATTGAAAAATTTAGTGCTGATGGCTAAGTTTGAGAAATATTGATCCATTTGGTACTTCTCTTCCTGTTCATTTTCGTTTTATATTTTCTTTGTTTTTTTATTTAGATACTTAAAGCCGTCTCACAGGAATTGACTTTATGTTGTTTCTGAGGCTGCGTCACATAATAGGCCTACGTGATAAAACGATCACACAATACAATAAAAAACTGCATCTATTGTACCATATTTGTACAACATTTGTGCCGGTTGCGCTGGCTATACTACCAATTACACCAGGTGCATAATTTGCATTGATGACAATTACAGGGGTCCCTATGACTGTACAAACTGCAGTGAAGGTGGTATAATAAGCGATAGTTGCAATCAGTACTGCTACCTTCATTTTTTTTATTATTACAAAGTTTATATACGTTCGCCGCGAATGGTGTTTGTTTGTTTAATTTCTCCGGCTGGTAATTTTTTTTGCAATGGCACGAATTGAGGCGAAATGGGGTCTTTTACTAAGTTTATATAATTGAGCATTAAACTTAGTATACCCAAATAACTTAGTTTTTTCATACGGCTTGTTATGTGTTTGTCTTCTTACCTTTTGTTTTTGCTTTTCCAACTCTCCAAACAATTTTTGCTGCATTGCATTCATGGCTTCTTCATGCCTGAGTTTCTCTTCGTTGGATTTCTTGTAGTCTTCAAACATTATATCCATATCCTGTAAGTTAGATGGTTAATAATATTTTGTGTTTAATTCTAGTACTAATGAATTTGGGCACATATATGTATATTGTACTATTGCGGTGGTTTAGGCTGAAATATGACATACCATGATAAGTTGCTGCTCATATATGCAGGAGAACTGTCTTTCCCATAGTGTTTTGGACTTTTGGAACTGTGTAATTGCAGCCTTCTTCACTTTCTGATGTTTGTCTTGTAACTCTATGGGACTCATGGACGGTTTTCCCGAACAACAAATCTGTTATGCACAAATATACATAATGTAGATCCTATGACAGGGAAATATTGCGTCTTTTTTGTACATCATCTCAATTTTTGATCTTTGTGCCCAATTAATCTAATGTACCCAATCCCCCCTGTGCACAATGAGCATGCAGCCCTATTTGCCCAATGAGCACAGACCGTCCAGTGTTATGCCCTGTATGCCAGGGCATAAATCATTTAAATTGTGCATCAATCTATTACTGTTTACTGGACAATGGCGGCAAGGGATGGTGGTGACGTGATCGAGTCAACTGTAAAAAATGTATTATGCAAGTATTGCTCTGTATTGCTAGTCCTGGACTTATAACACCTTCAATATACGTAGCAAACATTTTTAGCCAAATTTTAAGAGTTTAGACAAAAACTTTTACACACCTAAGATCATCAAATTTTCGGTTATTTTACTCGCCAATGTTTTGCAGGATGACAATTCACCTTTTTTTAGGTAAAAGTGAAATGGCATGGTAGGCAATACTTTCCACAGTATTTGTACACAATTTTATAATTGTATGACTGCGGCATTTTTGTCCAACCTGTTATTTATGCCCTTATTACAAAATACTTATCCAGATTTTCTGCATGATTTTGACAAGTGTTTGGCCAATCGTACAATAAAAATTGTGATATGAAAATAAAGCGCAACAATTCCCCTATCATACCGCATTTGCATTTACTACGTATGCACTAAGAATTCATTTTTAGCAAAATCTGTAATTACTTCTGCATGCCTACTACATAATCTTCCATCCACTTTCCACTTAGCCCCTCCGCCCTTTCCCACTCCACCTACAAGCATATTGTGGAAGAGGTCTACAACATTATTTACCGCAATGAAGCGTGTTGTAAACTTCCACTTTAAAGCCATTGCATGAGTTTCCTTCATTTCAGGATATTGACCGCATAACAGTCATAAATAATGGTTCAAAATAATTGGGAAGACATATGAGAATTCCGGATACTTCTAATAAACTCAAAGGTTTTCTAAAAGATGCAGTCAAAAAGTTAGTTGCAATCATTTTTCAAGAAGAAAGTAATGTGCTACTCCGGTTATACTAATTTTGGTTACACTTTTTTTGCTCATTAAAAAAATGTCTCACTGCAAGGACTTCACAACTTTCAATTTGGATGGTCCTTTCTTCCAAAAGGCAAGTGTAACCCCACAGAAATTCATGAAAAATTAAAGAAGTTTACTGTCCAGACCTTGCACATTATGACTGACATGTGTTTGGTCTCATGAAGCACAGAAAATAGTTGGTCAAAATGACAAAGATGGGTTAGTCAAGACAAATGCTTAGTCATTTTGACCAACTTTATTGTTGGTCAAATTTGCTGGAATGAAATCCACTTGAATAAGTTAGTCAAAAGGTTGGTCAGTATCAAGGTTGGTAGAAGAAAAGGTTAGCTCATGCAACATTTCTTGTGCAAGAAGTTGCATGAAACTGACGTCACCGGCACCCACTGCTGTGATGATACCATGCACACATTCAAAGTCCAAAGCTCAGATGATTGTAAAATTACATGTCCTGGGGCGCTGGGATCCCGGTGACGTCACAGGAAAAGTTGCATGAGCTAACCTCTCCTTCTACCAACCTTGGGTCAGTATGACCATAGCCCACAATAAGAGAAGGCCTACTCAACTCACCAAAACCCCCCGCTTTACCACCCGCTGGACGTGACGCACATTTTTGCAAAAATGTGTTGTAGGCGCCCTCTGATGGGTGCAATGAAACCTATATTTCTCATATATAAGTATATAGGTTGCATGCACCCACCAGATGGCGCCACAACACAGTCGTCCCAACTGAATACGTCATGAGTCACGTGGGTAGAGCAAACTGAACAATAGAGAAATTTGGAGTTGAGTAGGCCTTCTCTTATTGTGGGCTATGGTATGACCAAGGAAAGTTAGTCATCGATGGTCTGTTGGTCAATCTGACCAACACAGTTAGACAATTATGGCATGTTGGTCAAACAGGTCCTTGTCAAAATGACCAAGTAACGTTAGTCACTCGAAACTTGGTCAATTTGACCAACTATTTTTGGTCAATTTTGCCAAGGGAAGAGAGACCTAGTCAGTTTGACCAACAAATTTGGGTCCATTTGACCAACACATTAGGGTCAATTTGACTAAGTAAATTTAGTAACTTGTAGCCTGGTCAAATTGACCAAGATACATAGGTTGGTCAAAATACGAAATTGGAACGTTGTAAGATAATTTTTAATGAATAAAGTTTAAATTGAGCAATTCTGATGTGTATATAGCACACTGCATTATTTCACACTGTCAACAGTACTGTATTCTTGTCATTAAGCACTTCTGTTCAGTTTTTTAGTTAATATGATTTTTAAATGAAAACTGCAAAAACAAATACATCTAGACAATTGATAACTTCGAACAAGGTGTACCCTAACAATAGAATCGACAATATTGCTATGGTTTTTACAATTGACATATTATTGTTATGCACTATCTTCCCTTAATACTTAATCAAATGTTGGGATAGCGATTCATGCAGCTACAGTAGTTGGTCAAATTGACCAGGGCTGGTTGGTCAAATTGACTAGTGTAGGTTTGTCAAACTCTGTTGCCAAAATAGACTAGCTAAGTTAGTAAGATTGACTAACTATCTTATTCAAACTGACTTAGTTCGGTAGTCACTTGAGGCACCAGAGTTTGACTAACCTATTTTAGTCATTTTGATCAACTTTATTCTCTCAGTAGAAAGACCTTGTCAAGCACCAGATGAAGATGCCCAAAATGGGGCTCAAAAAGAATTATCTGCAGCTGGACGGACATTTTTAAAAGATGGCGTATAAAAACTAGTACCACATTAAGACAAGTCAATAAATAAATTGGGCAATTACACGGAAAATAGGTAAAGGTATGTACTTTGTAATAAAAATTAGGATAACTGGATTAGCGCATTACTTTAAAAAAATGATTTCAATTAACTTTTTGACCATGCCTTGTATATTATGAATTTTAATGTTGGATAAGTCGACTCCACTTATAATGAATTCGCTTATAACGACATTCGCTTATTACGAAAATAATATGGGATGGAACTTCAAATAAAACGAAATGTGATAAAGTGAAAAATCAGTGTTAACGTTATCTCTATGGGTGCTCATAAGTGAACCGTCAGAGGGCGAGGTTAAGGGAGGAGTTTTGCTACACTTTAAAATCAAATGGTTTAAAAATGCACCATTATGGGTTTATTTGTGTTGTCCTAAAAATTAAACCATTTAGGTGCATTAATAAACCCTAGTTGCGTGCAAGTACAGATACACCCTCTGTTTTAAACCTAAAGCAAGGATTATTTCTAAACCTATTGCAACTTGTTTAAACCATCAGCAGGTGCTCAGGGTTTCACAACTTAATCCAGGTTTAACAGACCTGATTTAACACCCCTGGTTTAACACACCTGTAAACCAAGGGTCTAACAGGGGTATATATTCCCCTGCCAAACTCTATCTATTCCCTCACAACACCATTTCATTTTAGAATGTACTTCCAGAGCAAATTCTTTCATCGGGCCCCTGCTTTTTACGGAAATGATCGCTTGTGTAACCGTGTTTTGCATTGCACGTTTTCCCAATCGGAACCGACTTTAATAAAACGTGGGCAGAATAGTTTGCCGTCAAATGGGTCAATAAATTTTCAGGTTTGGAACAAATGGTAAAAGGTGAGGTGGATGCAACTGTATAACAGGCCTAGCAACGTGTATGCATTTGCATCGGAAGTAAGTTTTTTTTTGGAGCTGTCACGTGACATACGCGTCAAAAAGGGGCGGGACTTATGAGCTCTATAGAAATGTTATGAGCACTTTTAGAAATTGACATGGTAATTCAGTTAAGGCTTGCATATGATAGCCGACCTATCTAGCAAACATTTAGTGCTCTTATCCACTTTTGGTGCTAATAACTATTGGTGACTAACTTTCATTGAGCTTTTGTTACAGTAGTACTTGCGTTCTTTACGGATTTCTTTAATGACTTAGAGTAATTTACAAACTATATAAGTTTACCTAAAACAGAACTGTGTTTGGATGCCTAAAATAATTGTTCATTTCTGAAATTTAAGTTGCAGACTGTTCTTTGATACAAATTATGCAAATATTTTTGTGTTTGGTCATCCAAACAGCCTAGGGCAAAAATAACAATAGAAATGTTTTTGTGCAAGTCCGCTTGCACAAATATCCACAAATACCGAACTGATTGGGTCGCATTTTTGTCTTCTTTATAAGCGGAGTCGACTGACTGTGCATATAAACTCACCTCATCCATGCTAGTCTTGTAGTATTCCTTTGTGTGATTTACTGCATTTTGAAGTTTTTCCTGCAATTTTAAAATGGACATGGTGTTAACATGGAAATGTGATACATTGCCGGCTAATAAAAAATAGAAAAATCAATTAAAATGTAGCTATAGATTGAGTAGTTGTGCCCATTATTTAGAAGCACTTTATTTTAGTAATTGAGCACCAACCCTTACAAAAACATTTCTTGTACAGAATGCATGTAGCAACTCTGCAATGTGGCAGAGCCATAATGAAGTCTGTCAAGCTTCCACTTTCGTGCTATACCTGCAGGCATGCAGCAGCTTACAAAATGTTTTGTAAGAGGAACGTCCCTTGATATTATAGTCTCATAGGCCTGTTAACTAATATATAACTTTCTTTGACTCTCATCACTTCAAAAAGATGTGTGACAAGGCACACAATGCCTACAATTGTCTGTGCTTGTTTGTTTGTGCATGTGTTCTGAACTCATCAATCTGTTCGATTCCCATGCATCAGGTTATGGGAGCAGAATCTTTTTATATGTACGTAGGCCATACAGAATGTATTCGCCAATATTTATTTAAAAATTCAAAGCTGATGTAATGCCAATTGTTAATTACATAATTAAACATATAAAATGCGTCTTAAACGATTTTTAAAAATGTTACCGTATTTTCAAAGTGTTTCTTAGCACTAGGAAAATTACTGCAGTTGCTAAGGTCTTTTCATGTTGCCGCCAGTGCATTATGCAAGTTTATTACAAGTTTAACCTCGTTTTTGATTTGCCAGACTTTTGTCATAAGGCATATATCGGTCGCTTAAAATATGTGAAGAGCAATTCACAACAAAGGGAACACATTTTTACTGTCTTCAGGAATTGATTTATTGGACTACGAGCACTAGCGCACAAAATGCAGGAGTCGCACCGCCATTGCTGACAATGTTAATAATCAATACACTAGCGGCATCATTTTGCCATCTTTAATGGCCGCTAATTTTCCTATGGCCACAAATAGCAGATAATGTTTTTAAAAATAAAAAACGGCCAATACTTTCCGGATAGCCCACATATATATAAACCACACCAACCATTGTGCAGCTAACATATTAATGCAGTAAGCATAACAACCTGCTAATATTTCACACGTTTGCAAGATTATCTCTTCACTCATCCAACAAATGGCTCAATAAGACGCCTACCAAATTGAGAAACTGTGCGATATAGACTCGACACATGGAAGATACACATGCAAGTGCTATCCTATGTGCTATTCGGATAAGATATTACACCTAAGTCTGTCATTGGTGATCGCGGAATAATTAATAATTGTTTTAAGAAAAAATTGAAAACTTTCGAAAATGAAATCCGCAACCAGATATTTTGTGATCTTGTTGCCCAAAAATCTGACGAGGGTTGTCAGATTCTTATGTTTGTCCCTACGCTTTCCTTAATTCTAGACTCAACTCTGCTAATATCCCATTTTCCTCAATCCTTTCTGTCTATTACTTCTCCATCTCAAATTATTATGATTCTCATTTTTCTTTCCATTCGCACACTCACTCGCGCCTGTTAAACTAACGTATGTAACTATGCTGTAGCTCTTTACCATACTTACACGTATATGCTCGCCACCACACTTCTCATTAAGAAGATCTTACTTACATCATATGCCCTGTTGGAATGATTGTGCCAAAGTGATTAACATAACAAATTGGTGCGGACCTCTTTATATAGTATATTCCATGCATCAAGTGCACCATTAATGAATTACAGGTGCCACCATGTCTGCAGCAACCACAAAAAGTTGCAGAACAGGCGATAGTTTCAATCAGTGTTGCTACATTTTGACTTTTAATGTGACTGTCTTCCTACCTTTTGCAATTGTTTTTCCTGTTCTTCCTTCAAATTTTGCTGTAATCTTGTCATGGATTCTTCATGTCTGTGTTTTTCTTCGTTAGAGTTCTTGTAGTCATCATACATCTTATCCAGTTCCTGTAATTCAGAGGCCAAGTTATATTTTATAGTATTCTATGCTAGCTCTATCCAGAGTTTAGAAGAGGTGAAACGCCAAACGAGCTGTGGGCGGCGCCCTATTCTCATTGGCCATATAACAGCCAATACTTCTTTAGGTGCACCTAGATAGTTATTGGCTTTAGCATTAAAGATAGGCAGGGCCCGTACGACGTTTCACCCCTTCTAAACTCTAGATAGAGTATATTACTGAGTGACAATAGGGACTTAGCGCAAATTACGTACGGTACGACGCCATCTGGCAAGCTTCACCTGCACTCTTTTCACAATTAAGTGGATGCTGAATGACGTCACACGGATATTACATCGCACATTACGTAATTTGTGATACAGTTCTTTACACCAGAGAAGGCACTCCAATCCTCCTAGCCACCCCCTAATTAGGCGAGCCAACTGGAAAGGACGGGGGTGCTCAGTGCAGTGCGTTTCCAAGAACTTATCACAGACATACAGGAGAACGGAATTGGCACGGCACTGAGCACCCCCATCCTTTCCAGTTGGCTCGCCAAATTTTGGGGGAGGCTAGGAGGATTGGAGTAATTCTCTGTTGTCAATAACTGTAAGTCCGTAATGACATTGTGCACATAATTACGTACAACTGTGGCCAAAAAAATTGTCGCTGATATTGTGCTGCAAGAAAGACTGCCGATACAAGCGCTCCCAATTGCACCCACCTGAACTAACCGACGCATAGACCAGCATAGGATGGTGGGTGGCAATTGGGCGCACTGGCATAAGATTTCTTTCAGCGCAATATCGGCGACAATTGTTTGGCTACAAACGTGAGTTTGGCCAATACATGCCTATGCTTACCTACCTGATTCATTTGATCAGATGATCCGCCCGCATGTTAAGGCCAACAGCAAATTGATACAAAACGAGTATTGGCAATGCAAACTTATTGCTGTGGCCAAACTCACGATAACTAATTATACTAGCTGAAATATGACATACCGTGATAAGTTGCTGCTCATATACGCAGGGGAACTGCTTCTCCCCGATTTTGCTAGTGGTTTGGAAGCGTGAAATTGCAGCCGCTTTCAGTTCCTGATGTTTGTCTTGTAACTCTTTGGAACTGATCAAAGGTTTTCCCGAACAACAAACCTAGTATACACAAATATACATAATGGTATGCATTTCAATGTTACACTATACAATGTTTTGTTGTAGGCATTGATAAACGAACTATCCATATAATTAATATTGTGAGGAAAACATTAATAAAATATATTCATATTTCTTGGAAATATCAGGTAGATGATAAATCTTGTGAATAAATCCACCAATCATAAAATAATGTCATGTGAAATTTTAATTCATTGCCGACTTGTTTCTTCCAATGAGAAATGAATATATACTTTGGTTCAGGAGGGGCAAAGTAGGGCTGTTTATCTAACAATTTTATACAGCGGCCAGAAACCGGTCCAACTTGATCATTTAATGAGTTAAATTGTGCAAGTTTTGAAGTTGCATTTATTGCAATTGATTCCAAAATATGCAATTAAGTATAAGTATTTATTACATCCAAAGCCCACAATTTCACTGATTTAAGATTATAGCCACTTATTAAAAAATTGTTGCTGACATTATAAGTAAGATTCGGTTTAAGGCGGAAGGAGGCTGAGCGAACCATACACTGCAGCCTCCACTGTAGCAGTTACTTTAAAAATCGGCCACGT
>JAQFZQ010003562.1:0-10451 GCA_034696005.1 Glomeris marginata | reverse complement strand
TTAGAATCGTGGTTTCAACGCTAGATCGACTGGTGCATAATACCCAGTGGTGCATCCATCCCCGGTCTCCCCTATATATATATGTGGAACTCTCACTCTTTCCTCTCTCTCATTCTGTCTCTAGCCTCGCCATTTTCACTGACTTTTTGAATAACGAGCAATGGCACAACACATTTTATCTAACATGAAAATAACACAGAAAAATCATAGAAGAACCAAATTATAATAGCAACCACAGCCCACTTAGTATTCTAAAAATATCGCAATGCACAGAATGTAACATTGCATATAAGCTGCACGTGTACCTACACAATGCAACAGTAAAAGAAATAACTTTTAACTTGTTTATAGTACCACGACATCAATTTCGCATGGGCTGTGCAATGAAAACAACCCATTAAGCTACCCCCACCTCGGAATTTTGTGAGTGAAATACTCGCGATTCTAAGTCAGAACCTAGGGAAAAACATTTGATAGAGTAAAATGCACGGCGATACTGTTCTGTGTACCTAATTTCAGTTCTTTACCAATGCAATATTTAATCCATAATCGATACCATAAAATAATATAATACTTGCAGGAAGTTTCTAAATATACGAGGCTCATTTCAATAATAATAGCCACTGGGCCTCCTGGCAATATTTGCTTGGACCATTTAATAATTTTCATCCTTTTCAACGAAACCTAGTCACATATTTAATTTTTAAATCAAAGCCAGAATGTAAATAGGCCATAAATTATTTAGCAATTACTCCGAAAATCTTGCGCTAACGAACTTCACCCCCTTAAATTGTGGCAAGGCACATATTCAGTATATACATGTAGTAAAGCTAATTACAGCGTTCATTTAATTACCTTGTTGGCTCCAACTTCCCTAGTGGATATTCCGACTTTTTCATGATGTCTCAGCTGCACTGGATAGATAAGTTCGTAGAATCGCACGGGAATGTTGGACAGCAAACGATGATTCTCCTTGTAATCTCGCACCAACCTCTCTATTTCGGCAGCTGAAAAAAAAACAAACAATGCGTACAATTAGTATTCCATAGATCTGTTAATTATGCAATTCAGAACTAAATAAGTGCCATCAAATCACGGTAAATTAAAACAAATTTGCCAAATCATATGAGAATATGTTTAAAATCTTCAGGTTAACAGTGTCAAATCTTATTATGGGTTATAACAATAATTCAACAAATGGAATTATCGCCATTAAACGAGATTGAAGCATCAGAGCAAGTATTTCAACTATACATTTATACTGCCTACAATTAGATGTTTTTAGCATACTCAAAACGATGGGTGCATGTCTTTTTTAGCAAGAAATTAGGCATTGATGACTAATGCAGCAGACTACTTATTACTCACAGTCAAACCTGTCAATTTAAATTGCCTATTCAAAGCACGTACATTGGTCGTAAACGACGTTATCGACCATCAACATAACCAAATAACAAGTTTCCCATCTATTCTGAATGCGAAAACTATTGCAGAAAAATTTTCTCTGTTGGACACTTGAAAACCGTTTCTTAGATGTTATATACAGAGACCACACAGAAAGCAGCTGCAAAACAAGGCAGCAACCTAAGCTTTACGTCAAATAGCAACTCGGAGAAGTTTGTGCGAGAGTTAAGGGGAGCGAGTGCACTGGATTTTTTTGCACACCATGGAAAAAGAAGTATATATAGTAATATGGGTATAGTGGTGGTAGTAGCAGGCCAAGCAGTAGCATTGTAGCGGTAGTGAAAGTAGGGGATGGAAGACGTTGATCTGACTGGCAATCCGCCAAACGCCTCAAGCTTAAGGCCCCATCGTCATCACCCTCGTTTCTGTATTTCTCTGCCTCAATCCAAAGACAGAGAGAGAAAGACTAAAGAAGCACAAAAAAAACCTAGAGAAACAGACGAGAATCGCTTCGCTGATCCATCTCGTTTGTCTCGTATACATCCTTGGAGTGAAAATTTTTTCCTCCATCTTTCGTCCACCAATAACACTTGGTTTTCTTTTGCGCAAAATGGAAACAAATGACTCCACCAAGATCTTCCTGTGTCGACGGACCAGTTCAAAGCAGAACAAAAAGACAACCAGAAAATAATTTGGTTCACCTCGGACATAACCGACTTGAATGTTTCCAACTGGTACAGATGTCGGGCAATGAACAACGCAATATTATACAGGGTGAATAGATAAAATATCTTTAACATTCGTAACTAGCTTTTTACACATGATATGTAAGAAAAAAGTAATGCATATCAGATGTAAAAATATATTAACGAAAGTTACAGACCTATTATCCACCCTGTATACTACGTTGCTTCTAATCTTGGTTATGCATGTGCAAAGCCTCTATAATGCGTACTATGTAAAGTACTGTATATATTTACACCCCGTGGCAAAAAAGAATCGGTCAGCTAGGCTTCACTCGACGCCAAATCATTGCTTCAACGTCGCGGATTTGGTGTAGAAAACGCTTATTTAGAGTGAAATAAAAATAAAATATCTCCCGTTAAACTGTACTTCCTGATGGACATAAATAAATAAACCGCAAAACCACATGTGGAAATAAATATCCGTTCAGGAAAATTCATGGAAATAAGTATCCGTTCAGTGCCACTAATATTGTGCTAAACGCCAGTTTGCCTTAAATTACAGCTGTGTATGTTGTGGCATAGTGTTTACAAGCGATTGACAGCAGTTTGGGTCAAGCACATTCTGCCCAGAATTTTATAATTGCATCCAACAATTGTTTTTTAATGGTCGGATTTACCATTCCGATTAATACTCTTAATATCCCTCATTAATTTTAATTGTGGATTTTATCTATTGTAAATTAGCTGTTCAACCTGTTCAATGTAAAAACTTCAGATCATTTTCTGAATCACTATGTTTAGATTTCTATGGAGGATGGGGCCCGAGAAGAATATTGCAAGATCTTCTATTACTTAATTATTGCTGTTCTGGCTTGTTTCGGAATGCAGAGTTTGTATATAGACAAATGTCCACTTGTGCTCTGCATTAAACCAATGAAAGAGCTGGAAATCTTAAAAAGTAATATATTCCATGTTGTAAATTCAATCCCAAACCCTGCAACTCTTTCGGCAAGCTTGCAATACTTTTCTTCGGATTGAAATATATTAGTTCGCTTTTGGTATATATAGTAGTGGCGCAACAGCGCTCGAATGCCATGGCTGTAATAATTCGTCTGCGAGATAATCGTGCCCAAAAACTGGGGATCTATTTTATAGAAGCAACGCCTTTCGCTCAATGCTAAGATATGCTCGAGTTCCAGGTTTTCCTTTTTGTCGCAGCACTTGATCGACTGTAAGCGGTCTCGTGGGGAACACTTGGACACCCATGGGGATTGCGTGAGCCCATTTAGGCGCTCGTAACTATAAACTACGATATGAAAAGGCAAAAGCGTGCAACTGCACCTTTTTGATGCAACTGCATGCCCTATGGGCTGCACTGCACAGTTGCACACTGCAGAACAGATTGTCTTCGACGATAGGCAATTACGAGTGCTTTCAATTCGCCGTCTCATTAATCTGCGCCTTAATCCGTCAAATGTTCTCGAGGATCTGCGGCTTTCTTCGCACACCCAAATTATGAGAGCAATTCCTGGCGCACTTTTATGTTTGCCTATCTTCTTGGGCGTGCAGCAACTTATAGAAGAAAGCCCGTGAAAGAAAAGTCCTTTTACAAATGACTTCATTTTGCGCAACTTTAGTATAGCGATAAACATTTGGCTGCGAGGATCGATGGACTTTAATGACAAAGGCATAGCCTTTCGACCTCACAGCCTAGCTTTCTATACAAAATGCATATTCTCCGGGCCGGTGCTCCATAGAGCATGCGTTTAACGCTCAGATAGTGCAAGTTGCTAACTGAAAACAGCATGCCAGATAGTCGATATAAATTACTTGGCACATAACATGGTGGTGGTGCTTTATCGTTCTCAATTCTTTCAACGCATAACCATTGAAAAAGTATAAGCTCATAACGAGAAACTTGTACATTAACAGCTATAGCTGCCCAATTTAATACACTGCTTTCCCTCGATTGTTATACCTATGAGACATGGGGAGTTTGAGTCTATTCCACCACATGCAGATACTATTCTTTAAAAAGCAAACTCAAAACCTTTTTCTATATAGGTCCATTACGTGGTACCGTGGTATTGAAAGTTGAAATATAATTATCACATGTTACAAATCCTGTCGTGAAAAGAAATGACCTTTATACATGAGGGATGTCCACAAAGTAAGAGTAGCCTACTCAATTTATTAAAAATTGAAAAACCAATATATTTTAAAAAACTTTACACCCTCGTATTAAACACTATTTTTCAACATAATTGCCTTCCTTCTACATGCACTTGGTGAGCCGAGGGATATGTTTCTGATACCTTCAGCAAAAAAGTCTCGCCCCACCTCTTCGGCCGATTTTTTGACGGCGCTGTGGACCTCAAAGTTGGTCAAAATCCTAAAAAAAAACCTTAAAAACCCTTAAAACATACGAATGGTGATAAAGAATAAAAGAAGGGGATGTTAACGCCTTGGTTAACGAAGGGAGTGTGCTCATTGCATGACAATGCAATAAGTCACAAAGCAACTCTTGGATTCATCCAGTTGAGACATCATCAACCACCCCTCTTACATCCCTGATCTGGCACCTTCAGATTTCATCTTGTCACCTCTCTGAAGTCATTTATGGGTAGAATTTTTTTCCAACCAACCATGAGGTCCAGATTGCAATAAAACAATGGGCCAAAAATTTGGAGCGAGACTTTTTTGCCAAAGGTATCAGAAAATCATCCCTCAGCTCACCAATACTACGTTTACATGGTCGTGCCGTAGTCGAAGTATTACGTCATGACGTCATTTGTGAACCTGCAGGGACACAGCGGAACTTGGACAAATACCGGTCATCCAAGGTTCCCTTTTCCCCCTGCGGGGTCACTATTTGTAATACATGCTTACCGTCGATGTCATGTAAACGCAGTACAAATGCATGTAGAAGGAAGACAATTATACTGAAAGATAGTGTTTAATATATGTATACGAAGGTGTAAATTTTATAAAAATATATTGGTTTTTCGATTTTTAATAAATTGAGTACTCTTACTTTGTGGACGTGCCTAATACATGCAATAAATTCAACACATTTCAGTAACTTGAAATGAATTCAATTAAAATCATTAAATGTAATTATGCTACGTTATGTGGTTATGTATAATAACGATAAATTGCATTAATAAATAAATTCACCCATCTGTCTTTTATGATTTTCGACTTCGGATTTCAAATACCATAAAAAGTTCACTGGAGGTAAAAAGGTCATGTGTCCATTCGATTCGCCAAACCCATTTACTAATAACATCATGTCGATCAGATTTTTAATAAATTGCCATTTTGTACAATTCGAAGAAATTATGTATGTGGAACACACCGTTTGTAACAGAGCACTGGAATAAAACAGGGTTAATGACATCAATTTTGAAAACTATATCTATACTACTGCATCCTACATGCATCACATCTGGATTGCAGCTGTTTAATGGGAAACAAACCAAACAAGATATAAACGCACATGTGTAAAATGGTACACAATTGATTCTACACTAGTATATATACATCTTCCTATTGCCACCCCAAAATAATACTTTCATTTTCATACCTACAGCAGCAAGTACAAGTCACAGCTCAGTCATGCATAAAATCACCTTAGCAATGGTAATTAATACATTTACTTTCACATATACAATTCAGTTTCTGGTATAATTAAGTATCAATTCATATTACAATATGAATTACAAACAGGTTTTGGTTTTGATGTGCATTGTCACTAATACAAAAGCGATAGAAGTAGGAAAGCCAGCAAACGAGGACCCATTTTGCAAATCACAATTCGGTGGAACACCCTGTACGCCCAATAGTAGTCCTGTGTTCCCAGTGGTATGTGCAATACTAGAGGGTGAACTCATCATTGCTCAAAGTGTACGTTGTTTCTGCATACAATATGGCAACACTAATGCAACTGTTTTAGGAATAGGTAATTACTAACAATATTTATTTCCCCCATAATTGTTTTTAATACATTTATATCATTTGAAATTGTTACAGGTATCCGCCAAAAGATCCAATGTAAATTGCCTTAAACAGCTTCTTCAAACAAATCAAGCGTGATACTGGTATTCCAATATTAATTATTGTTTATAACGGTACTGTTGTATATGAAATATAGGAATAAAACAGGGTATTCCAAAGACGTTGTGGTGGCATTTACTTATTGTGCTAAACGTTTAGCACAATCAGTACCTACTTAATAATTTTAATTTAAGCATTCAAATTGCATATTGTATATTTGTATCAATTACATGATATTATTTGGCTCCTATATGTATTTTCAATTGAAAATGCTACAAAAATGTATTATACAATATCGATATGCTGTATCGCTGTTTCATGTTTTCTGATTTCATAATAAACGCCACCATTTTATTGAATTGAATCAATCGGTTATTTAGAGCAATCCATTTTTTAATAGCTCAAACAGGGTACCCAGTGATCATTATAAACCAAATTCCCTGATTTCCAGGTAATTTTTCGGAAATTTACATGATCATTTCAAAATCATATCAATTGGGATAGTTAGAATAAAATATGTTTTATTGCATATTTACTTGTTTTACTTTAGTATATTAACAGAAAACCAGCATATGAATACATTAATTGCAACAGAATAAGGTAGGCCTACTTACCAAATGAGAATTAATGCTGCTCACTCCAACAACAAATAGTATGACTAGAAATGTGACATTTTCACAAATTACCAGACATGCTCTTTAGCACATCACCAAATTACCCCACCAACTAATAGCTAACTTGAAAGAAATACCACTTTTGGGGTCAAAAACCTAAAATAGCCTGATATTTTCCTGATTTTTAAAGGATTATATTCCCGGCTATTTCCCTGATCGCTGGGTACCCTGAACAACCATTTGTCTATTATCAGTTTTCGATTTATCAAAAACCTTGAAAGGTTCGCTGGAGGTAAAAAGGTCATGTGTCCATTTGATTCGCCCACCCCATTATTAATAAAATCATCTCGATCAGATGTTTAATAAACTGCAATTTTGTACAATTCGAAGAAATTATATTACATGGAACACCATGCTGGTAACAGAGCACTGGAATAAAACAGGGTTAATTACACCAATTTTGAAAACTATATCTATACTACTGCAGCCGCTTAATGGAAAACAAATCAAACATGATATAAATGCACATGTGTAAAATGGTACACAACTGATGCAATGCTAGTACATTTTATATATATCTTGCTATTGCTACCCCAAAATAATACTTTCATTTTCATACCTACAGCAGCAAGTACAAGTCACAGCAGTCATGCATAAACTCATCTTAGCAATGGTAATGGTATATTTACTTTCACATACAATTCAGTTTCTGGTCTAAGTAACAAGTCATATTACAATATGAATTACAAACAGGTTTTGGTTTTGACGTGCATTGTCACTAATACCAAAGCGATAGAAGTAGGAATGCAAGCAAACGATGACCCGGATTGCAAATCACAATTTGGTGGAACACCCTGTACACCTTTTAGTAGTCCTCCGCTCATAATGGTATGTGCAATACTAGAGGGTGAACTCATCATTGTTCAAAGTGTACCGTGTTTCTGCAGAGAATATGGCAACACTAATGCAACTGTTTTAGGAATCATGGTAATAACTAACAATATTTATTACCCCCATAATTATTTTTAATACATTTATTTATATCATTTGAAATTGGTACAGGTATCCGCCAAATGGTCTAATGTAAACTGCCTTAAACAGTTTCTTTAAACACCTCATGTGTGATAATGATATTCCAATATTCATTACTGTTGTATGAAATATTGGAATAAAACATGGTATAACAAAGTCGTTATAGTGTCATTTACTTATTGTTCGTCGGAAACAAAACGCGCATGGTGATGACGTCACTGTCGTCTAGCAACGCGGTGCGATACAAACCCGGGTTTTCCCCTTATGCTATGCCAGTTGGCAGGAGAGTTGAGACTCTGCGGGGTGAGATTATGACCTATGCTACTCTCTAAACAGGGTACCACCTGTATGAATGCTGTATCTGGTCGACCATGTGGTGCCCTGTTTGGAGTGTAGCATTCGTCATAATCTCACCCCGCAGAGTCTCAACTCTCCTGCCAACTGCTATAGGAGCACATTTCGCGTATTCGATTACAAGGGGCGATTGGATCGTGCACGAAAATATAGGTTTCTGGTTGAGGTGTGGGTGTATAATCGAAGTTCAAATCAATTCAAATTTTCTAAGACCCACAGTCAGTTTTATTCCATGACCGGTTTCGGTCCTATTACATTTGAACCATGTTCAGATAACACTACATTAAGGAGGGCATAACATGAGTGCCTTATATACTATAGGGCCGTAGAAACTATGCACAAAACTTGTTAAGAGATTATCAGCCTTTTGTATAATTGCTTACAGGTGGCAGCACAGTAGCGAAATTGCTCTTTTAATCGCTTAACAAGGTTTGTGCGTAGTTTCTGCAGCCCTAGTATACATGCTTACAACAAAAATCGCCCATATTCAACAGACCGGTTTTGGTCCAATATCATCAGGACCATCATCAGTCATGAAGACACTTCACAATATTTTCATTGTAGAAGAATACAGGTAGCGAGAACAATCTATCCTTCACGCCAACAACAAATAGCTTATGGCTAGAAATGACATTTTCACAAATTAAATGACATGCTCTTTAGCATTTCACCAAATTACCCAAAAAACTAATAGCAAAAAATACACTTTTAGACTTATATTTGGCAAAAATCGAAAATGGCCTGATATTTCCCTCAGTTTTAAATTAAATTATATTCCCTAATATTTCCCTGATCGCTGGGTATCCTGATAAATTGTATTGTCCTAAACAAGTGTCTTAAAAACGTATAAAATTTATTGTAATGTTATACATAGTTACATAATTTAATTCTACTATTGTCCCATAAAAATAAATTATTATTGTGCTAAAGTTTCATAACATATTTTATAATTTAATGATTTGTAAGGGGCATACTTGGTCACATGTGCATGAACATGGCTGTGTCCTGGTTTGCCCTAAACAAACCCCTTTCCCTTGGTGTGGCCTCAATACCCCTAGACAGCGGGACCACAAATTATCAATTATAAGTGATGATGTTTTTGTTCTTAAGCTTTCCTGAGACTCATAAAAGGGATATTGATCCAGGTCATGACCCTAATGAGAGTTTGGAAGGTTCGAGAACAAGCAAACACACATCTCTATAAAAGACAAGAGCACCAGTGCTCTTGAGCTCAGTTTTTACGATTCTCCACTGTAAAGTGTAACTTAGCCTAGGCCAATATAGCAGTGACCAAGGCTCAAACGTGTGAAATGCACATAACTAGTGTAAACAGCTATAATAAGAGGCCGAATCATCACTCCGTCAATAAACGCACAAAATCCTTTATTTGCAACTACGTGTTGGACATTATTCCGATCATGGAGGAAACTTGATGCGCGAAGTGTAAGCCTCGAGTAAAAATCGAGAGTAACCTTACAGATTTTAAATTAATGTAATGCAATTTATTTAACGGGCTATTTTTTATAAACTTATTTGCAATACATATAAGCATTCAGGTTTACTAGCCATAACCTATGTACAACTCGGTATGTGGTACAACTCGCGATTTTGCAAACTTGCTAGTAATTTTGCAAAATTACTGGCTTCTCATATTTACTGTACATAACATATATACAATGGTATATATTAAATATTAATACAATAATATTAAATTAAAAAATAGAATGGACCACAATGTGGAAACATATGTCAAACATTTAATTTATTCCTATTATAACTAGCACAAGACATCACAGCCAAAACAATGGACGATGATAAAGTGATCTGAAAATCATATTTGTAATAAAGTGATTATTGCATGCCCTCTTGTTTTTCCAAAAGAAGTCAAAATTGGCAGCTATGGAAAGTTTAATTGCAGCTGTACTACTTGGCAACATGCACCGATGCATGGTCATATAGCATCTCCCTGCGACTTTTATAGCAAAAGGAAACCATAAATTGGAAGATCGTTCACGTGAAAACTGTGTCCTTATTTTTCCCCTCATCAGCCTTATTATCGCGTAATAAGAACGTAAAAATCGCATTACTTTTCTTGGAAAAGTGCCCTATTAGCCACATATAACTATCCAATATATATTTACGTGGAGGATATTAAAAAAAATATTAGGGTGGGCGTTTCAATCAAGAGATAACCACTAGCGTGACAGTGATCCAATAGTCCCAATTGCCTCTACAGTAATCGCCATGAAAGGTTGTGCGGAAAATTGACGTCATCCAGAGGGTCGACTAATTTTAGGGGTCGGGG
>JAQFZQ010003561.1:0-10454 GCA_034696005.1 Glomeris marginata | reverse complement strand
TTTGTATAGATAGGAGCATCCTAAATGCTTGGTTTCGCATGGCAAAGCTTAAAAATGGACCATCTCCAGAACGGTTCATTTCGCAGCCTCCTACGAAAGTCGATTATGGCAAATCTTTTCCCGTGACAGCTGGATCAATTATGGGTAGTGATTCGGAATCCTGAGGATTTCTCTTATCATAATATGTTGGTTTAATGCAGATTGGACCACAATGAATCATCGTTTTGCATGGCTAAAGTGAATAGGCGACTATCTTTTTTTTCCTTGCACCCACTAAAAAGTTGAATTAACAAACCAATCCCATTATAGGTACAAATAAATTTGTAATAAATCTGAAATACTGCCAATTTTAAACTATAGCTAATGCTCGAAAGTAAATTATTGGGAAAGTTTTATTATGTAATCACATTACATAATTAGGTTTTTCTTTAAAAAATTCATTTTTGATGATCGACTTGTACAAACTTGTACTATCCTAAACTTCCCCATGTGTTTTATTTATACGTAATCGTTATAAATTATGTATATTGTATTGTCTTTCAGTGACAAGGCAACTTCTAGCAAAGTGCATACACTGCACTTTCTAGATAACATGAAAAGGTGGTCTGAACATGGAAAAATGTGGCGAAGTCATGAACACACACGTGCACATACACTTGATCCACTATGACCTTAATTAAGGACAGACTGCACTTCACTCTTCCATTGAAGATTTTGATGAAACAATTAAGCAAGTGGTGTTTCACAATTAAAACATGTTTTTGAGCAACCAGTAATAGTGCAACTTTGGATAAACAATAATGGGCTGAACTTTTTAACTTCAGCCCATTATTGCATTTAATATATAGCCTACTTATATTTGGAAAATTGGAAATTCATCATTCGTGTTATGTCCATTTATTGTCTATAAAGTTGTATTTCTTAATTTTTCAAAATGTATACTTATTTTAAATATATTTTCGCATTTCTTGCCTCTGTTGCTAATTTCAGGATAAAATTGCTGTTACAACTATAAATATATAAAAAACATTAAGACCTCAAAATGTTTATCAAATCAGCTTAAAATTCCCTGAATTTCAACAATTCTCGAACTATTTTATTTCCTGTTTCCAGGTGAATGACAACAGCCCTCAATAATTCTGTCCATGTTAAGTATATTGATTTATTGGGCTTCACTGCATGATAGAAAAATAATACAATAACCTATTGAAAGCTGTACAAAATTCCCTATTTTCCGTTTGGATGTGCATTCCATTCTACAAGGTAAAAATACTATTATTATAGAATGTCCATGGCTTTGAAATACATTAATAATGGTGACGATCAGAGAAGAGCAATATAACAACAATAGTATACAAGATGTTAGTGCGAAAAACCCAACTTCCGCATCAAGGACCAATTGTCCGACTTATCAAAATGTGTATTTAAGGAGGTGAATAGAAGTTGGAGAGACTTATCTTTTTTAATAACAATGCGAAAAGAAATCTCGCAGTCAACGCTTCATTATTGTGTGTATTTTCAGATGAAGGGCAAGGCAATGGGAGAAGGTTGTTTTCGTTTCATACAAGAAAGATGAAGAGCACTACCATGATGGCCGCCTGGCAGCCATGTTATTCTTCCAATTTGAAGTTCTTTCATATGACCAACTGTCGTTTCCCAAAGTGGTGTTTATATATGTACACTGCATACATAGGATTATGCTGTATAAACTATCAAAAGTTCAAACGTGAACATCAAAAAGAGCGAATAGGAGGAGGAGGATAAGTAGGCGGATGGATTTTTGAGTTCTGCAGAGAAAAGAGTGCGGTCAACACCCTTCAACTATACATACTACATTGTACACCCAACCTGGGCCACATTTACCCTTTCCGTTATCGTTACCATCTCACAAACTTTACCATCATGTAGTTCAACTTAAGTTGTAAGCGATTGCCAATGTTACAAATCGAAGTGAAACGACCAGCACATCAGGTGGCATTCTAATTATGCAAATATTATGCAAATGACACAACAGAGAATCCAAATTAGTCACATATCATTACAGTTGAACTACCTCAAAAAATTACAATCATGGACTTAAATTGAACCATTAATTATTTCCATACATTCATTATATTTCTGTGATCGATAGTTATCCATGTAAATATGCAATACTTGTTGCGCCCTCTGGGTGATGGAGTTGGAACTGAAATTAACTGTATTTGAACAATATCTTACATGCTCGCATTAATAAATTATTCAGAATCCAATCAAATATCAAAGAAAAATGATTGGATATTGCACTTTTATGATGCTAAAAGATGACATGAAAGGTGTGGCCTTCTTAAACAGGGGTAATTAAGTTAAGAGGTTCGCCTATGTTAGCCAATCTATCTGGAAAAAATTAGAAGCTAATAACTCAGAAACGGTAAGTTGGAACATTCTAAAAATTGGTTGGGATGTTAGGATGCATGTGTTAATACTTTGTACAAAATTTCGTAAAAATCAGTGAAGTGAAAAATATCATGTCACTTCAGCTTTAATGTACGTTAAAGGGGAACTGACATGGACTCTGAACTGTACCCTTTCTGGCCAATCATGGACTAATTGGCCAGTAGTCCCAATTTACCTAATGGTAGGGTTGGTCATAGTCCACTTTTACCACCCTGTCAGTTCACCTTTAAGATTTCCTTGCAAAAATAAAAGGAAAATTCAAAATATTTCTTAGATATTATTTGCTCCGATTGGAATGACATTTTTTACCAGCTACTATTTTATTTCAGACACTACATTCTGGAGCATCTTAGTTATATATGAAACAGCTTTTGAAATGGCAAATTGAGGAAACAACTAGAGGAATGACTCAACTGGATGGTATTTCGATAGTCGCGATTATCCGCAATTTCATTCACACGTGTGCGAAAGTTTTCCGGCTTTCTTGTCGTTTCCCACGGGTTTCCATCCATTTTCCAGGCAATTGCAAAAAGTTTAAAAGTCTTTTTGGCAAAAGCGAAATGAAAAAATCAACAAGTGGGAGACTGATTTCGCACTTGACGACGATCAAACAAAGCCCAAGTCCAATTCAAACACAGGTAAAAAAAGCCAACTGTTAAGTCTAACTTCAATATATAGAAGAAGGACCCAGTAAAAAGTCGATCATCGAAAGAACAAAAAAAACTTTAAGTGTGATTTGGATCAATTTTTTAAGCGCACATATAAGAATAGACAGCATTTAACAAGCTTTACCACAAAACCGACATTTCCACTTTTTAAAGAAAAATCAAGAAAAAGTATAGTATGCTGTGCAAGTACCTTTCAAGTAGGCCTACTTTCAAGTATATGTTGCAACGTTTTATTATATAAAAACATGGCTACTGTAAAACAAGTCCTTAAAAGAAATTCCCCTATTGTAAATAAACTGTCTAAGTTCTACAATCACCTGGTGTAAACATTAAACACAACATTGGTGGCCAGTGTAAAAGTAAAGGGAGTGCAAGGTGGTGGTTTCAACATTCATTTGAACACTTTTGTTTTTAAGAGGTGCAAAGGGGTGTAAACTATTACGACTTCTAATGATCACTGTGGCTTAAAACCATGTATAGAAAATACTATTTCGGGTTCAATTCACTCGTAAAATATATTCTTTCCACTCGCTCTCTGCAATGACACATTATTTTAGAAGCAGTATTACATTCAAATATGGTGTCATAACAGCTGTGTATAACTTTGTATGCGTGTGTACTGTTATTAAAGAACCAGAATTCCATGCAAATGCATTGTATTTATTTGCAATCATTCTCGCTAGTTCAAACTATTATTTATGCTTGGAAATAAAACATGCAAAGTACATGCTATAGGCTATACATATACCCAAACAGACCATAAAGCAAAGTCTGTCATGCAAATTGTGCAATTATTTAAAAAGCATTTTAGTATGCAATATATATGGAGTCCAATTGCTCAGAGTAATATGCAGTTTTCTACATTAAATCATTGATGAAAATTGTTGTTAATTTAGTGAAAAATGAATAAATTTAACCCATATTTTATATAACAATATAGTGAAATAAATAATTTTTGTCTCGAATATAAATGGCATCATCCTTGGGATGAGGTATGTGAATTATTGCAAAACTTTGGCATTTGATCAATTCCAGTAAAATATTAAAACAATTTATTTGCAATGTCATATTCAGAACACATTGTCTGCTAAAATAGCAGTTTAAACTATTTTGCATATACATACACCAGTTATTGTTTTACAGGTGTTCTAAAATTAAGATTTTTAATATAAAATGGAGAACTATTAGAGTAAAGTGCTTATAAATATTAATCCATGAACAACACATTGATAATATAATTTTCTTTCATATTAACAATATTTAAATAATTATTTATATTATTAGAATGTAATATTACTAGCATGAAAATATATATCTAACCGAATTGTAAAGTTAAATGATATTAGTAAACACTTCTAATCACAAAGAAAGCAGAAAGATTTTGAGTTTCATCAAATGTCCGCTGGAGGGAGCCATGGGACACCTTTAAATGTAGGCCCATTGAATATATATACTGTACAATGCATTGTACAACAGGTTCTAAGCCCAACAAGGTTGTATACCTGTCAATGCCCATTATTATCCACAAACTCAGCTTTGTATATATAATAGATGCACACATTAACTTTTGTTATTCTGTTCATGTATACCTATAGGTATATACTACAGTATATATTATATGCAGTGTTCGTATTTTAGGTGATGATAACATCAATGATTGTTTGCCAAGATACTGTGTATGTTTAGGTCGTCTCTCCGACTGGCCGGAAACAGAAAATCATCTCAATTAAAAGTTGTGCCAAGAGAAGAGCGCCATTTTAAAAAGTTATGGCAAGACCTTGAAGCACCGGAAAACGTCCAACTTCTCTCCCCCTCATCATATCCCCCTATATGTATACCTATAGCTATATGCTCAACTCTGACTTGCATCTTCAGCGACCATAATTGCATATTTAGTGGACTAAGATGCCCCACACGATGTACATTGTTGAATTTCGTGCTGAGAAAAGTCGCCATGTTTCCAACTCGGATCAGACAACACTGTGCAAACAGGAACACGTGTTGCTCCATATTCAAAATTAGTTTTCTTCAATATTTCATCATTGTCTAAATACTATTTAAGAATAACCTATTTAACCCCGTCCTCGTTTTCACAAAATTACCTAGCTCAAAGGACCTTGCAAGAAATTAAATGCAAATTGAATAAATGACCGTCATTAGAACTAGGGCTACCCAATGAAAAAGTATTAGAAAAATTACATTATAATGAAAAGTAAAATGTTGATATTCTTACATTACATACATATTAAAATTTGCATAAATGAGAAAGTTGTTTATACAATCAATGGCAAAAAGTCCTCGAAAATACACGCCATTTTTCAACAAGGGTGACACCTGGTGGCGCTTTGTTGAAACTTCTGTATATCTAATCCCCAATGCATTTGTACACTTTTACAGTTAATGTTCATTGCAAACCAGATTTTAACAAGCACATGGGAATGGGATAATTATATTTAGTGAAATGGGAGAAACATGAAAATCCACTCAGTATATAGCCATTCAGTCCATTGGTCTACCAATCACAAAAACTTCATTTCCATATAATGCAGAGATAACATTATTATTATTTCCTATAAATATATGAAATGAGTATGTAATAAATGAGCTACATAAAGGATCCTTTAAAGAGTGTATACTGCCATTACACTGCACCAGAATCACTTGACCACTTCAAGTTAAGTCAATATAATATCATTGGGACCCAGTATGGATGCTGTATTATTGTTGACTTATGCAGGGTGACAATTTATTACTAAAAAAAAAAGTACTTTGGTTGTATACCAAAGCTCTACTGTACTATAGCTAATTGAGGTGATGCAGAAAATGAGTTCAAATAATTTTCGAGCACAGTGTGTATCAATGCACGCAATTATTTCTCACAACCTCATTCACCACCATAATGCAGCTATCAAATGCGTTTTTATTTTTTCCTGTCTCCATGAAACCCATTGTTTTCCGTGGATCCACTCTTAATTAAATCCTACGTATAGCTTTGTTGTGACAACAAACGACCCACCAATTGGGGGAAAACAAATGCGTCACATCCTGAATCTGCGAAATTCTACTATTTTTATTTCCCACCTCTAATGAAACAAAACCCACAGAAGAATCACTACAACACCCCCCAACCACCTGTGATATTGTAAAGGTATTTGCGCTCCTACAATCCGCCAGATGTCGCTGTTAAGTATTTATCGAGAATCAAGAGAACAATAGAACAATTAGGGAACATTAATAAGGGACGTCATTAAATAAGGGGTGTTTATTAATCATGTCAGAACTGGAACTGGACAAACTGATTTTAATTAAATTCACTAACGGGGTTAGATTTTATAAAATTAGTATATACCAACAGGTGTAAATCAATAATTTGCAGTTGGGTATAGCTACTTTTTAAAACATATTCCATTCCAATCGAAAATTGAATACAATTTATGAACACTGGTGTCAATAAAGTACAGTAAGAACGGAAGAAAAAACAAAACAAAAATATCGCTGCGTGCAAATTCAATAAATGTTGCACTGAAGCGATTTATTCTGCACTGGTGCGTTTCTACAAAAAGAAAAGAAACTTTCTAAGTTCCTGGTTCGGAAAGAAGCTCGTATTTATGTTGGGAAAATGACAAAGATACGTCTGAAACTTTTTAAAGGACAAATATTTGAATGTTTAGTATTTTTCATATTTCATAAACAGATTCTTGTTCCTAAATTCCACATTAAAATTTACTTACAGTGTAAACTAAGCTGATTTTTTCTCCATTTTTGCAGATTTTATGTGTATATTTAAAATAGCAATTTCTATATTTTAAACTGGAAGCAAGTGTTCCAGCAATATCTCTATGGAAATTGGAAAAAAAAATTAGAAACACTTAAAAGTTTACCAGAACCTCCTAACGTAATTACCCCTTCATTGCTCTAAAAGTTTAGGCAGCTGTCCCATAAACGTATTAAACAAATATTTGCATATTAAATATACAAGTTGCTATCCCTACATGTATCATAAACAATCATTCATTTACATTCTTACCATATTTACTTGCAATTAAAATTACATTTCTTCAAAATAATGGCTAAAATTATTTAGGAAAAAAAAAAATGATATCTCATTCAGTAGTTCCATGCCACTATAAATACAAAAGTAACAAAGAATTTCATTAACGATAACAGCACATGTAATTAAACCAGCTAAGAGTTCATGTTATCTTGCAGGACCATCTAAAACTCCATCGACTATCCTTTGTTTCAACCTGTGTGTGTGTGTGAGGTTCAGTGGACCTTTTTTCGTACAAGTCAATAGCAATGCAGGGGGTCTGTCCTGACTATTACCGTCAACGGGTTCGTGTTATTTCCCCCTAAACAAAACAAAAAATATAGGAACAGGAGGCGGAAGAAGCGGCAGACAGAAGCTCGTTGCTGTTTAAAATGGGAGGGAGGACCTTAAAAATGGCGGCCATTTTGGACCAGCTGGTCGATGAGGCACGAGGGGAACTTGATTTCTGCAATGTCTACTTGTCGTCTATATGTCTATGTCTACCTATACTGCAACATGAAAAGTTCGCACGTTGATGACCTGCAACATCCGGGATGTTGTATTCAGTGTTTTTGGGGGGAGTGGCCATAGTAGCCAAAGATGATGATGATGACGACGACGATGATGACGATGAGGACCATGCATGAGAATGGCCAACAGACACTCCAAAGCTGTGGAGGATACGACACTTCCGGTCGACAAACACAAAAACCATCATAAACATGACCCTTGCCAATGTCGCAATTTTAAATCTTTTATCAACAAGGTCAATGCTTCAATTTACTCGTACAACAAACATGTTGAACTTGAAAATTATTACATTAGGGGTGATACAATAATAATGTCCCCTTTGTAAGACCCTTCCCAAAAATAATACAGTGAAATCTGTCTATAGCGGCACCCCTTATAAGGGCATTCCTTTATAAAGTACAGGTTTTATCCTACCTTGATGCACACCATATAAGAGCCAGGTGTATAGACTTTTACATATAAGAGCAACCCGTATAAGGGACAAGGGAGATCAGGTTTAATTAATATGGACAGTTTTATGACATCATTTGTGCATGCACTCTACAACTTTATCAAAGTTTTCCATTGAAATGCATATACCTATTACAACAATTGATAATTTTTCTGATAAGTTTACAAAATAATGTTTTTCATATTAACTGATTGAATTCATCATAGTGACATATTTCAATATTATAAGTTTTTAATTTTTGTATCCTTTAGTACTATGTTCTTTATTTAATAATATGCTCCATAATACAGATAAATTATTAAATAAAGAAAACGGGTAGGTACCTACAATATAATTCTACACTTCTTTATACTTTTCAAGCATCAAATTATCAAGGAACTTTGAGCCTCATGTTACATGCAGGTTAAAACCTCCCCTAAAACTTATAAAAGTATATAGGTGAATCAAATTTCTCAAGATATAGCTGGTACATGAGAAATGAATCCGATCAGCAGACAATCTATCCATGTTATTCTCTTTTAAGATGAAACATGAATTAGCAAAGATAGTAGAGCTGGTTTGTTGGTCATTGAGAGGTTTCACGTTGCGACAGCAACTTCCGGAAACCACAATCAAGCTCAGGGGTAAAATAACATCTCTGAAAATGTTCAAGGACTAGACATCATGGTGGGATTGTCGTCTGAGTTCTATGAGGCAAAAAATGTAATCAAAGGGAGAGAAAACCGCGGGATAATTTCAACTAAATTGGTCCCCTGAGCAGAAGTCGGAATCCCCTTAGAAAACCAACAAAAATTAGGGTTCCACCTTTTAGAGAAATTAGAGAAATACCACAGTTCAAGGCAGGGCAAACAATCAAAGTGAAATAATTATACAGCAACTTTAAAATTATATTTCAAATTCCAGGATCTGCTAACTTTTTGTCTTTTCAGAACAATCAACACAACGTTATTATTTTGTGATTCATTGCACAAATTTGTGAGGGAGCAAAATTCTCAATTCAGATCTTGTCTTATAAATTTTTAAATTACTCGAGTTTTTTCTTCAAATTTCATTTAAATTTGCTTAGTTTTGTTCAGTTTTAAACATACTATTAGTATCTTAGAGGGAATAGTTTATAATTTTTGCTCTATTACCTTATATTTGTATTATATAGTGTGGCTAAAGAAAGAAGAAACTTGTAGCTCCGCCCAGTTTGGGTGTAAAAATGGACATGGCCCAATTAAAGAGACATCTGTATAAAAATCCACTACCCCTGTGTTTGGGATTTGGGCCTAGTCCATTTTTGAAGTATGAGGGAGGAGCTACGAATTTATTCTCCCTTTGATCCGACTATAGCTCAAATTTATATGTAATATGAAATCTGATTGGAGTAAATTTGAATGCAGACATGTCCACAAACACTCAATAATTTGATCAACTTTATAAAATGGAACTGGAATAATTACACCCAATTTAGGTCTGAAAAACTGCTGGGAACTGTGAAGATTTCCATCTAAAGCATGGCTGATTTATTTTACAACATTGATCATGCATGTCATTTAAAAAATTAAATGCAGATTTTCGTTAATAGCAACACTATAAGCAGTTAGTTACATGTGAAATGGAAATTAATCCATTCTCATATTAAATCGGTTGACACAAATTAGTGTTGCGACTTGTTTTGATATATCAAAGTAAATCATCAGGCCAATTGCAAGCAACTAAGTGGACATAAAAAGAAACATAACCAAAAACATGTGTACGTCATAACCATAAAAAATCAAAACTTCATGAGAAGCAAACAATTACAGCAAACGAAATGCCAAAGTCATTATTCACATTCCCATTTAGATATAACATATCTTAAATTCCATATTTGAGATAAAAACATTTTTTGTCAACTTGTATACACAAGTTATTAAACCACATTTCATTTGTGTACAATCACAACAAGTCCCTGTTAAACAAAGTTGTTTCATTATGCGTATACAATAACTTATAAAGTAATATTATTTTATGATCTTAATTTAAAGTGTCACATCAGACTATAAAACAATAAAGGAACACAATTTTATTAGACTTTTTAAAAGATTCCCAGTGCAATCAAATTTGTAATAATAATATTTATCTGATAATTTAAGTAACTTATACATTGTTGTAAATTATAATATCAACGATCTGAACTTACTGCATGCATGAAAGTGCAATGCAATTTAGATTTTCTAAAATTAATAGTTTTGTTGGAAAGTTTTTCAGAAAGTGTAAAACTTAGAGTTTCATTATTTACTTAAGGCGGCATCACATCGCCAAAAGGGTAAGGCAGGCTTCCCCTCCATGCCCCTGCAGCAATTGCACAAGCGTT
>JAQFZQ010003560.1:0-10455 GCA_034696005.1 Glomeris marginata | reverse complement strand
AACACGTAGTTCACCGATTGCCACTAGGTAAGGCGCTGCGGTCGGCTGTGGTAGTGTGCAAGTTGTGAATTGCTATACGACCGCGGTTTTTCCTGGTTACTCTGTTTTGTAATATACATTTATAACAACCTATACAGTCAGTAGCATTTGAAAACGTGTCAGTTGGTGTACACCTACTAAACTATACAATAGTGTGGCAAATATATACGTAATAAATGAGGCTAGTTTTTGGAGCAAGTAAATCTTGAAATAACACACAGACAAGTGCCATAAATTAGATAAGAAACAAGAATGTTGGTGCAGTGCAGACAAAGAAATAGCTGAATGTAGGACAAATTACATTTTGCCATCATGCTTAGATAATAAACAATGAACAGAACATCCGCAAAGTATGTATATAAAAATGCTAATGACCATTTAAAATGTAAAAAACTAGGTCCAGTGCCCTATACACACACAACTCAGTGAAATGTATTTATAAAACTTCAGAAACTTCAGTGGTAATTTTAGAAATTTAAATAATGCAGAGTGTATGTCTACTGCCATGTATTCCTGGATTTCCTGGAAAAGTATTAGATTTTGAAAATTGTCATGGATATCCTGGAAATGTAATTGAAACAAATTTCTAAATGTAATTGGAACAAAAATAAATGTTTATAAATTCTCAATTTGTTAAAATTAACAAGAATATTTTGTCAAACTTCATATACAGGTGCAAATTTATTATATTAACAATTGCATAATTATTACTATGGAAATTTGTGTAAAGTCATGGAAATTTTGGAAAAGTAATGGAATACTCAAATTGATCAAGGAGAAAAAATACATTTTTAATACTTAAAAATTTTCAAATTTGTTAACAAGAATATTTTACTAAACTTCATTTATGCTTAATATTTAGTAAAATTAAAATAGTCATGGAAAACAGGGAAAAGTAATGGAATCTTATATTTTTAATGTGGTAGACAACCAGACAACCTGTAAAAACAAATTTAGATATTGTAAATGATGATGTTTTAAAAGAAAATTACCAGCAGCGCCATCTATAAGATAGCGAAAAATACTTTCAAAATAAGGTTCCCATGAAATGTGTTTCTTATATTTGAATAACATGGTGCCACTTCCGGAATGAAAAGTGTACCACATTTTTGCAGAGCTTCTTTTATATTTTCTATGTACCTATTATTATTGATTCTCAGCAGAGTTACAATTTGATTGTCTTTCTTGTTTTGTGTGGGTGCACAAGCAGTTTGAAGCGTGACCATGTCAAGCCATCCTATTGGTTCAATAGTTTTGCTTGAAAATATGCAACATTTGAATGAAAAGTGTTCCGGTCCGAAGAAACAGGAACTGTACTCGTTCACAAGCAGTTTTGAACCTGTTCCTAAATGTGAAACTTGTGGCCATTCTTAACCCTGGAATATTATTTCATTCTTCCTGTATGAAATTTTCTACTTGAGGATATTACATTTGGTTATCTTAATTAAGTTTTGGTTATTAATTTATACATGTATTTTAATTATCAATTGTTATTTAGACAATATATACTGTGTACATAAAACAATTTAAACATTTTAAAATAGGCTATATAGTAATTAAAATTAAAGAGAAAAGTATTTTACAATAGTTTGGGTTTTCCAAACACAAGCTAAATTTTATTGAAAGTAATGTGAAGTATTGTAAAATCATGGAAATATTACTTTGAAATTTAAACTTAGAAAAACTTACAAAAAGTTATTTATATAGCCTATAGATAAAATTTTAAAGCTCTTGTTTTAATATTTTGCCCATAATAATATTTTTCACTATTAAATCAAAACTTAATTTAGTTTCTTAAACATGTTTTTCATCAAATGAGTAAAAAATAACTAGAAGAAACAAGATGGCGGAGGAATTTGCAAAAAGTAGTGTTTTCCATGTTTTTTTTTCTGCCAACTATATGGGGTTCAAATTCCCAAATGCAGTTGGGTTCCCTTCCACAAGTGCAGTTATTTACTTGGCAAGGAATGCAACTAGTATAGAAGAAAGATATTACAGGGTGATCCAGATGTATTGCATAAGCTTGCACAAATTATGCAGTATAGGTTTATCTATAGATGGTAACCATGTTTTGTAGCATTTTATACTCTTTTATGATCCTTTCCCAAATGAAAGAGCAAGCACATTTATGCTCATTATTATTGTAGGAGCTATGGGGTAGTAGTCCACATTGACATTCTGCTCAGTAGGCTTAAGACATGAGGAAGTTAAGTGGTTTGCGAGGCGTCATTAAGGTGCTTCACTTTCACCAATGTCTTGAGAGAACAGAAGTACTTAGAGAAAAAATGTTCTCACTGAAAAACAAGATAGAGTAGTCTGAATGCATCTGTGTTTAAATATATAAGACTTCTAATGAGTTCCCTTTTATATTATACAGGATAGTATTTTTCTTTGCCATAGGCCCTGTATAAAAATGAGGGTTGTCTTATACTTAATAGGGGCAATTGTCTAGTGTTCAATTTTATGATAGCTTTTTTGTTGTTGGGTCACTTCATGCCTTGCTTCATGACATTGAAAAAAATGACATGTTATTGACTCAAAAAAACATTGACAGGCGCCATATTGGATTTGTGGATGTTAAAAACGTAAAATAAAATAAAATTTAGTTAGAAAAATGAAAGTTTTCCTACTTGTTTAAATTTGTATAACAGTTGTATTACATCATTATAGTAGCTTCTGGCATTAAAACATAATTTCTAATAAAGTGTATATGTACTTGACAATAACCTCTTATTTTAATATCTGCAAGAAGTATAGTTGTGTATATGGAACAATATTTGTAACAATGAATTGATAATTTGGTTCTGCTTTCATGGGTTTAATTTATGTGTTACTGTCTTAGCTACACAATTTGTTGCTGGATATTTTGTTTACAGAACTTCGTATTGTTCTTTATTCTAGTTCAGCATTTTTCTTTGCTGTAAGTTAAAAAAAAGATTTGACATTCCTTCAAATTAGTGGAGTACATGAGCTCTGACATGACAGCATGGATGTATGTATACAGTATATGGATGGGTGTTTACAATTCAAGTGGTGCAGTTCACAGTTCAGTCACTCTGACCTTTCGATTGGCTGTTGCTATCCTGTCAACTAAAGTTGATTGGTTTGATAAAATTATTCATACGTTTGGAAATGAAGGCCATATGGAATTTGACCAGATGACGTGCATGGAGTAATATGCTGTTCTATAAAATCAGGGATAAAAGTCTGTGCTCTGTGGATTTTCATATATTGCAGCTTACAATCTTGACACCAACATCTGATTGTACTTTGTAACATGTTGGTATTTGGTCAACTTGACCAATATTTGGTGTTTTTCCATCAATTAATGAAATTGTCAAATCATTAGCTTGCTCAAATAGCAAACTTTTTAGGAAAGTGTTGGAATGGATTGTACCTAAATATCTACTGTTTGCACTGAACATGTCATGTCTATGGGATTTGGAAATCCCAATAAATGATTTTCTCACTGCTTGTGTTACACAGTTTACACTGTAATTGTAAAGCACTTGACAGAAAAATCACACCAGACTTTGTATTTTGCCATACAAACAATTGAATTGTTGTATAAATGTGTACTTTCCTTATTTACTGTAAGGCTCTAGTTATACGTTCCTTAATGGTGTAATTACAATTAACAAAGTTTGAGTGAGAACTTTTCTGACAAATGACAAAGTTTACATGTGTTAATAAGAAATAAACAGTCCTGGAACTTTATTGGTAAATGGATGAGGGAGAGGCCATCCGCTATTACGATTTTGTGTCGCTCTACCCCACCATTAACAAATTTGGAAAGATGCCTGTAGGACACCCCGTGGAACTATCTCCCATCACCTTATGTGAACTTGCTGAAATTATTTAGAATCATCTGTTATGTGGCTGGTTTCTGTTACTACTCATCATTCATTTGCAATATAATTACAATCCACCAAATAATTGCAATGAAGTAATATTAGCAAAATTTGTAAATCGCCATTATTTTAAATGAAAGTTATAAAAATTGTGTAATGTTTGCATGCAAATAAATAATTGCTATCTACATAAGTTGCATTTAGCTTCAATTTCCACAGTTTTAAAAGTTTTCATGAAAATAGGAGCAAGATTATAATACGTATATTAAATTAAGTATTAATTGTTAGGCATCTTATTGCATTGCATGGGTGCATTACGGAAGGCCCTTGTGATGTAACCTTATAAAGGACATGGAGAAATATATGCTCATTCTTTTGATATTGTTAGTATTTTCTTTATTATTGCAGCAAAGCTTTGTGCCTTGCTATAGGGGTGAATGAAATTGTCAGCAAAGGAGAAAAAGACCTTTATGTATTATAATATATATCTATAGAAAGAAGTTTTTATGTGCAGAGAGCTGTGGAGACACTCGTTACCAGATGACCGATGGAGGGTGGCAAGGTTGGCACACAAAAGATACATGTTGGGTCCAAATCCGACTTGAAGGAGAAGAGAAGGGGCGGGGGTTTTGGTTTGGGGGTTAGGGCTTGGGGTTAGGGCATGCAAGCAAAAATTGCCATTTTACTTCTCCAGGATCGATGGGTGGCTGATTCATCGGTAATCCCCGTGAGACGAGGGGGGTTTTGGGGGGGTCGTCTGTCATCGATCTGTGGGTCCCAAAGATTATCATCCTATTTTCGCTGCTCAATTTCCTCTCCGACACTTTCTTTTTTTCTTCCCCTTCCCTTTTCTTTTGCCCCATTCTTGTCTTTGGGGCCGACTGTGTGTGTTGGCTGCCCTGCAGCTCCTCCATTCCATTGATTGATCTTTCCATCTTTCCTTTGCTCAACTTGGGGGTAAGACCTTGGGGTTTTAGGTTAGGGTTAAGTTGGTTTTTTTGCTGTGAATTGCTGGTGTTGGTGGATGAGTATGCGACGTAGACGAATAGGATGACAACGATGATGATGATGGGAACCAAGTGCAAACGTGGTTGTTTGCCTGTGCAGTGGAGCAATCAATAAGGGCAGCCCCTACAGCGCTCGTGTCAACAGCCCCTGTCAACCGGTGGCTCCCGGGGCCAGTGGGGCAGGTTGCCATAGCAACATGGCCAAACGGGGCCTCCAATCGATAATCATGACGGAAGACGAACTATATTGCTCTATAGTAGCACCCAAATCAACATCCCAACAAACGGGGATTGTTGGTGGTGGAAAATGTGTGGTCACCCACAATTGACCCCCTGTAGAAAGAACATGCAGGTGCACTGGACTGGATGGATGGATCTTACTTCACTGGGCAGTGGTGCTTAGGGTTAGTACAGACTTGGAAAGTTAGTGGATTGAAATGCAGGTGGATGCATGGCTACTACTGTGGGATAAGGCTCACATGTGGTTTATGGTTTGGAAAAAGCTTAGAATGTCAGGAATGACTTGTGTAATGGCGGTCAAAGAACAAACTCCCTTGAATAGAATCATGATGAAATAGTGGAATTTGAGGTTTCCTGATATGTGAATCAGATAATTATATAATAATTTAAATGTTCTGTACAATTGTATAGTTTTTAAGTGAACAGGAATGTATATTAAAGAACACATTTGGATATTGTTGGGTTAAATAGGTGAATTTTTTAGTTTTGTTGCAGAACTTGGGTACCTATAGTAAACTTAGCTAATGGTCAGTCTGTTACTTAAAGAAGTATTTTGACTTTTATTCTGTTATACATTGAATCAACTTTATAAATGCAAGTGGGAATAAATAAATATGTAATGGAAATAGTTTGTGTATAATTTAACCTCGAAAATACTGTGAAATATGGAATAGTTACCATTACAAGTAGAAGAACTTAATTTATTACATAATTTTGCTTTTGAGTTGTGTGGTCAAACAACACAAATATGGCAGTTTGAACTTTGGAACACTTTGGAACAGTTGAATTATGTACTGAACTATGATATAGTTTTCTAGTAACATTGATATTGCAAACAATACACGATAAACCTTCCTGGCAATGACTTATTTCAGGGGGTTACTTTTTGAAAACTATATTTACATCAAATATATGCATTGGTTTTCAATGTTCTTATGAAGTTTGCATCAATACTTTCTTAATTAGCATATTAAAATGCCGAGTATCACAGAACTAGGCACATGCAGACACATCATTTACCTACTACATTAAATTTGTTTCTTCCTTTCACAAGTTAGTAACCTATCTTGATAACCATTAATGTGGTTGACTTAAAACAAAGAAAGATAAACTAGTTAATTATAGTTTCATATTAGTTCCATCCTTGGTTCCCTTGAAGAGGGTCTTTTGGGGGGTATCCGAAGCTACGGATGCCGAGATGCAGCTAGAACTGGAACTATCCATCCTTTATTGAACATTTCCAGCATTATGGTTAATTATTTCTCAATTGGATGGTCTTATCTTGCTGTTATTTATGCTTTTTGTCCAATCATTAAGATCCTTTTGGGTTGGGATGGGAATATGCCTTACGGGTCACGTATGCTTTGCCATAGCGATCACTGACTGATTTAGGTAGCGTTAGAGATAGAGATTGGTGGAACAGGCTCTAATTAGTTTCTTTCGTTTTTATATCATTTGTGTAACTCAGGTCTGACGAGGAGGATAGCCAGGGGCCTAAGTTTTCTCGTATGGACGACGATAGCGTGCAGGACAAGGAACGGTTCGCCAGGTAAGGATGCTTCCTTCGCCAGTCGGTTGGGGCCCCTTCATCTCATTGGTCCCTGGCCTATCCTACTCATGCATAATAATATGTAAATCAGTGGCAATCATGTTACATCACATATTTCGCTATATTACCTTTCGGCGCAGAAGAGGGCACAGCGCGATGCCATCTTAGCGCAGCCAGTTTCCACCTGTGTGCTCTTTCTGTAGATGTTCTCTCAATTGATCTTGCATTATTATCAATGAAGGTCGTTGTTTTGTTGCTTCCCTGCTGAATTTTCATTTCTCTTCTAATAAGTTAATGTCTACACGAATATAATTCACTTCATTCGCTTCGTATCGGAAGAAATCCTGTTGTATTCGCAATGCCTCATGTTACTATAAGTTACCTAGTGATACTAGCATAAGATTCTCTATGAGAAATACTTGGAAAACAGTCCAGTATATGATAAATGACTCAATATTGTGTCATGGGGTGATTCACTTAGTTATGTCTTGCGGCATTGTGATATGCAACAGCCATCATCGCGAGAAGTCCTTATAATTTTCTATATATTTGTTTATTCTGCTAACTAACTATTTGTGATTGCTATATTAAGTACTGATTATTAACTGGTTACCATATTAAAAAGTTGCTTTGGTATTGGTTGTGGTTTATGCAGAGTTTTGTGGATTTTGCCTGTAACAAGATGGCTGTGCCACTCTAGCCTTGCTCTATAGCAGCTAATGGCTGCTTTTGTGTATGTGTGTTGTAGAGAGGATATTTTAGGAATATTGTAGTATGTTATATAGCACGTTTGTGCAAGGGTTTATAGGGGATATGGCTGAGACCCCTGTAGGCAAACGGATCAAAAACTACACATTTATTCGACCTGGGGAGTCCAGTGAAATGGCCTATGAAATGGACGGTTAATTCGAGGAAACATTTCTGCTTGCTTGGGATATATTGTAGTTCATGGTAGTATATCCTAAAGCCTAGGAATTAAGCCAGGTTTTGGGATTTGGGCTAATATGAATCCTGCTGCTTTTTCTTGCTTTATTTCTCCATTAATTATATTAACCCCTGCATTTGTTCTTTCTTCTAAATAGTCTTTTTCCTTTATGATAAGCCGAGAATTTTCGCAGAAAGCATTCAAAAATATCTGCTAATCTATATAGAGTATCTGCAACAGAAATTGCGTGCAACTGTTATACCAATTCATTAAAGTTTAATATTGTGTTTGATTATGAACTTGATTAAGCCTAACATATTTTGTATTGTCTGTGCAATGCTTGAACAATTGCTCTATGGGTGAAAATATTGAAGTTAAAAATAATTAATAAGAAGTTCTTATTAAATTTATACCACACCTTTACAGTGCTGCATAAAAATGAAACAAGTAAGTTAAGTGGAAATACATTTGTAAATGCATGTGGCAATAAATGTGCACAATGGCTGAAGTCATGTTTACTCATAAACTTTTTGCTCTTCGTGAACGTGGAATTATTTTAAACAATAGTTGAAAAGAAACTTGTCATAGGAGACGATTGTCTCATATAACCAGAGTATATAAATTATAAACATATGGATGTATGCATAGTTGTGAATGTCATGGCCGAATGTGAAGGAACAAAAAAATATAATGAACATTAAAATTATTCATGACCTTCCCTCGTGACTTTAACAGACTAAATACCATTTTCACACTGTTGTTCGCTAGGGTAATAACTATAAACTGCATGTGAATTGTACCGGTTTTTAGCACCTTTAAACAACTATGTGGCACTTGTAAATGAAGTATACTTTGTGTTAGACATGGTGAAGTGGAAATTCTATGCACTTATGTGATCACATAAATACACAAGAGTGGAAGAAGTTTATATTTTTCCATGTAACTTACAGTAGCTATATATTTGAAGTTATAGGTGTACTTGGCTTTGAAATTAATTTTAAAACTTGAACAATAACTTTTTTGTATTAGTGTAATTTAACAATAATACCAGCAATAAGTTTTAACATTTGGAAAAGTGAATTTCATTGTGCACATATCATTTGTGATTTACTTCTATTACTTACATGCTGCATATTGCATATATTGAAACATGCGTCATATCACCATTTTGCCTGCTGTTGTTTCATGTCAAAACTCAAATGATTTACTCAATGAACCATATGGCCACAAAATGCAATTGGATTGGGGGGTTTTTATGACACCGCAGCCAGTAAGATCGCATGTGTGTTTACATGTTGACACACTTCGAAATTCATATGCGGAAGGAATGACGTCATTATATGAGGCAAGTGGTCCAGATCCTCTTCAAAAATAAATATAATAAATAATATGCGAAATGTGGTGTTTGTAGTTGATATTATGGTTATATTATAAAATTTATACAGGATGGTTCCATTTTATGGGGTCTGTACAAACAAGTTTCAAATTCAGAAATTAATTCCATAATAAAAGAATTTGATTTTTATACAAATTAAACATTTTCATATTGATGAAATGATTGTTTGAAGGATATTGTTACATATAATGTGTCTATTCTGAGAAGATAATACCTACTGAATATACAATTTTGTTTGGTCTTTTGATGGTTGAATTTGCAGTAAACTAATGTACTATAGGTAATGTATTTATTAAATATTGAAATTAAATGTATAATATGTAGGCTTATGTTTTAGTATTTCTACAGAGCATTATTAAAAAGATATTGTGATATTCTTTTGGTGTAAATTGTTAAGCAAAATCTGCATTATTTATACTAGCTGCTAATTAATTTGAAGAAATTCACGCAGAGTTGACTTAAGGAAACTTTAATATCCATATAAGGGAGTTGATTATATACAAAATACTAATTTTTCCATATTATTTATAGCCTAAAAGACACTCATTTATTACGTTTATAACATATTCATCTGAGGAAAATTATGTTGATGTCAACTTCAAGAACATCTCCTTTGTTATGTTTTTATTAAACAAAAATAACTGCCAACATGCAATTATTCAGGAGAGAATTTGCAGTGCAGTAATGTTTTTCCTCAAGGTATACCTTGAGGTACCATGTTGAGGAAAACCACATGAAGAGGAATTTTAACTAAGCACTCACCTGCCATAGCCGAACAACTTTTTATACAGTAGTTTAGCTGGATATTTTATTATTTATTTCAGTCACATGATTTAAAAGATTTAAAAAGAGAAGTTTGTAATATTTTAAAATGATGGAGAGTGCTTTGAGTAATGGAAAACCATATTGCAGTTACTTTATAGTGTTATTACATTCAAGATAGGAATAAAACATTGGCTGAAAGCAATATTTGAGCGCCATTTTTTTTGAAGGATTTTTTGGAGGATTTTATGGAGAAACTAGTATGATGAATAGGCGTTTATTGTTGTAAATGCACCCAAAGTCAGGCCATTATTGCAATTGATGATCCGAGTGAGCAATCATGCAAATGCACACTGAAACGATGAACATCTTGAATTAGCCAGGGACTATGTAGACAGTTTGATTGATATGCCATCTTTTCATGCAGACCCAAATTACAATAACTTGTGCTTTATAGGACTATAATTATATTGGGTACATCGCTCCCCACATTTCCATCTGACCCATAGCACATCTTTATTTTTTTATTTTTCAATCATCCAGTAATTGCAACCAGGTGCAAAAAGTTACCATTTTTTTTATTATTTCATATTGTAGTAGGGGAGACCGGGGTAAGTTGGCCAATTTTGAACATCCTATTTTTTTCTAGCTTCAGAGCACAACTGGAAAAGTGTTTGATATTGCAC
>JAQFZQ010003559.1:0-10456 GCA_034696005.1 Glomeris marginata | reverse complement strand
AAAAATCACCAAAAGAATCTGAGGGGGTGTGGTGAACAATGCCATTTATTTTGGTTGATCTGACGTGGAATGACCCAGAAATCAATAAATGAAATTATGTAAACTGTCAAAAAATTATACATTTTCCAGGATTAAGAAAAAAATCCAGTAAATTTCCAGGATTTCCAGTATCAGTAGACACCCTGTGTAATATGTACCGAGTGTAAATCATAATTAAAATTGCTGTAGAGAACAGAAACGCAAAGATATAATAACTATAAGGTCCCAAATCCTTCAAAACTTTTTTGTTATATAGTACTAAATTGGTGACAGGGAAAAAAGGTCCCACCTCCCAAAGTGCACCATTGCAACTAAATAACAATGGGACACAAACAACAAGATGAAAAAGCCCTTGAATGATGGAAAGGTAACCTCCCAACTGTATACAAAAGGAAGGAAGAAAAAGAAACAGCTGCATTGAGGCAATGGCAATTAGCAGTAAAGTCCCAAGTTGGAAAAGCAATGAAAAGAAAGAAGGTACATAGAAGTTGGATTCTATGAAAGATTGGCCAATGTAAGTCAATGTAACCTTCAAGTCTTTGTTGGTCCTGCAAGAACGAACACTAGGCCAAGAGCAAATGTAAGCACTTGCTCTAAGTAATAGTTTGAGGTCATGGTGTCAACGCACATCACAGAAACTAATTCCAACCAAAAGTAATTTCCGGTTCACTCCAATACTAATAGTATATAGACACAATTTCATCACCTTCTCCTCCACACTTCAACATTTACTTACATTACTATCTTTACAAATAATCCCATAATCCCACGGCAACCAAACTCAACTTCATATTAATCGATTGAAGTGCAGCCTCGAAAAACGATTCAACTGCATTTTCCCATATTTCTTTCAATTTATTTTAAATAATACTCTATAAATATAAATAAAACCATTGCAGGGCTGAAATAGGAATGTTATATATTGCAAATCACTAATATTTGTGTAAAATGGTAGTTGAAACATTCTCCCAGGCTGTGCTTCAATTATTTTAAATTCAAAATATGTACTAAAATAAACACAAAAATAAATAAACTATAAATGTGTACCCATTCTAATTAAGTTGAATTGTATATGATGTGATACACAAATAACTAATTTAAATTGAAACCTTCTTCCACGTTGTGTTTCAATTATTTCATATTGGCATTAGAAAGTTATTTCAGAAGTAATTTAAAAATAAAATGCATGTACTACATAAAATGCACAAGTGAACAGTTCAAGAAACTTACTGTGACCTTATATATTTCTATCATTATGTATATCATGTCTATGAATGTTAAATTAATGCAAATTGTGTTATTTATGCTCAAGAATCACAAATTCAATAACCTCTTACATTCACCATAATGAGCTTAATCACTGACAATGTAGACCTACTATATTTAGAGCAGAAATGCAATTTGTACAAGAAACAGGATATTATTCTGGCTGGGAATCTTTCATAAAATCCAGAAAGATATTTGCTATATCGCAATCCAATAACGTTACCGTCTGTATTTTTTGTTTAGTGTAGTAATATAACCCTAATATTGATCCATTTATGTTTGTAATTTTTCATCAATATCCCATTTAAAATTTCACTTTAAAGCAAGCTAAAAGTCAACATCTCTAGCGATGATCAAGTAAATGTAAAATAAGCCTTAAAAGATGAAATAGAAAATGAAATTTGACTCACCGATGGCGTGAAGGATGGCATTGGCCTGAAAAATACAAAATGATTCAGATTAGGTTTGACATCTTTGGGAAAACAATATTCAACGTGAATTTGGCAAAATATATTTGAAGTCTTTCGCAAATTAATGTAGCGTAGTGAAGTATGTATGTAATAACAGAAAGCAGATCTGAAGGAATGATGAAAATATGTCTTGTCAGCAATTATTATTACTCTCTTTTCATTACTTCAACAGCAGCAATAAACACGGCCCTCATTATTAATAAATAACTGGTTTGTCATTTCATGCCACATTCCTGATCAAATTGCAAACAGTAATTTCGACCAAACAAAATCCACATCCACTTATATTTGAACCCGAACATTAAACTCAACTATATAATATGAAAAGTTGACCAATACTATATAAGAAATGGGAAAAGTAAAATTGCTGCATTGACAATTTCCTGTAATTTGACACCATAATAAAGGAATTACTCCTAGAAGCGAGTTTCTTTGCAATTCCTGGTCATAGGGGTATATTGTGACGTCATCGGCCAATTGGCTTCACGTTGGCTGCCCAAATTTCCCTGGATTGGCGTTTATTAACCCATCACTGTACTACTGTATAATTTTAATTCTGGCTGTCATTGCCTATGTGTAAGTATTGCATACTAGTTGCGCAATGCCCTACATTCATTTTCTATGAAATTTTAAATATGTTGACCACCTGTTAAAGTTGACCGGATTTTTTTGCACCCGCGAGTGGTCAACGTACACAAGATTCACTGTGCAACAAAATAATACATTAATTTTTGTAATATGATTTTTACTAATTAAAAATAAAAATATGGAAGTAACTGATTAGCTGCAGCCTAGAACAATGATTCAAATGGGTAAATTGGCATCTCGGATAAAAACACAAAAAGTGAATCATTGCATGCTGAAAATAATACAAATATGCATTGCATTTTTAATTTATATATATATATATATTGTAAAATGACACTCCATTAATTATAGAAAGTAGAAATTATTGAGAAATATGCAGAACTGCTGGAATGCGATACATATGTTGCCTAGTTCAATTGATATTATTAATCTTGTCAATGCTTTTCAAACAGACATATATGCTACAAAACTTTGCAATAACACTCTTTAGTAATGATTTACCATGCACATGTTTTAAACAAAGCTATGAATAGGAGATTAAAATATGGATTTGAACTCACCTGTTCAGCATCAGAAGCTTCAAAAACAAAGCATTGAAACTCTTTGGCAATATTGCATGTTGTTTCCCTGCAAAAGAAATGAACACATTTCATGAGACGCACGCGTAAATTAAACTGAAACTTGTAACTGTTTAACTTTCACAGATAAAAACTACATAACTTCGTTTGAAAAAGAAATAGAATACAATAGAATAAAAGCTTTCTTACCCAACAATGTAGCAGAAATGATTGGCATCATCAACTCTCTTGCCGCACGATCCAATCCGCGTGTAGCTATGCCGGAACAATTCCTGCAAAAACCAAATGCAAACTCACATTTCATTTGCATTAGAAATTGCCAATGTAATGAACATCAGTCTGCCAAACGAAATAAATTAAATGCAAACAGGTGCATTGCCACATAGGAGTTCATTGATTTGGAGAACGCGGGCGAAATTTGTTTTCGGGCCGGCATAACAAACATTCCAACTTGGAATCGGTCGCAACCTCTTCATTTCAAAATCGATTCATTACACATACTGTTGCCAATTGGAATACTGTACCAAATAGAAATGCAGATATGGAAGGAAAGCGATGGGAGTGATCCGCGCGATACGAGCTCAATGGCCGCAACGCATAAATCTATTCCCAATTACTTCTGCCAAAAGTTAAGATGGATATTTTAGTGTACTTTAAGCTATAATAAAATGAAAGCCATGGAATCGGAAATGCAATTACGTCCTGTACAAGTTCATGTTTTCCTGATGCGCAAGTAAAAGAAATCGAGTTTACGTCTTTCGCCGTAAAAATCTCCAATTTACCGTTCAGATAATTACCTACTTTATGTCACTGAATAAGCTACAAATCAAATGCTTAAACGCCCACTTGTGTTTCCATCTCATTTGTTTTATATAAAATAATGCTCAAAGGGGTGAATAACCGAAGAGAGCCTAATACACTACATAAATATCTTATCACGCAACTCTTGCGTAAAGTACCTATTGTATATCGTAATTAGTGCTACTCCAGCTTAAAATATGTATTTCTTCCAACTCTTATGAATTATTGCTTAAAAAGGAAAATGTTGAACGCATTAATGATATAAATTAGGTGCAACATCTTCGCTTGAAAGTTGCAAATTACGTACACTTCGGAGTATATAGTGGTAAGCAAAATTTAAATGAAACTATAATTTGCAGTAAATTTGAAATAAGAAACTTGAGATTGTTTTCTTGTTTATTAAAATGGCCAAGAAAATATTCAGTTAAAATTCTTTAAAGGTGAACTAACATGATTTTGTTAGTTAATCACCTTTAAACTTAATTTTCACACAAAGAAAAACCATGAAGCAAGTGCTATAATAAAGTAAATCAGTGGATATTAGTAAAAAGTTATTAGCACTTAAAGTTTGTCAGATAAGAAGTTAACTACAGCATAGTTGGACCTCCTAAATTAATTACCCCGACCAAATTTAAGTAAAAATAACTTTTTTAACTAATTTCCACGGAGATTTTATTCACCACTTGTTTTCTTCATGTATTTTTCTTTAATTAGGTTAATTATCAGGGTACCTTACAAGAACAATGTCAGTTCACCTTTAAGTTTTCCAGGAAACATTTTAAATTTTCTCTGACTTTAATATACATGATAAATATCAACTATTCATCTGTTGAATCTTTCAAATTATATTAGATTCATTTATTATGTTAGTGCATTCTTAGTTTATAATGTCTATACAGTAACTTATTTTAATTTTAGGTTGGTGTTAAAATGAAAAATCCATTTAAAATTAGCAAAAACTCCTGACAGCAATTTACAACTAAGATCTATTCAATAATGAAATGCATGCATCTATGATAAGGAATAACACTTACAACTTGAGTTTCCACATTGGTTATTGTCAAATAAGCATCCCCAATATCAATGGACACCATCTAGAATAAAAAGAAATAGATGAAACACTAATTCGTTTTAAAAAGCTAGAAAACTTCAAATGCAGGATTATACCCAAAACAACAAAATTGAATAAGTACATAAAAGTGCATTGAACTATTATATAGCAAGTGACGAAGCCACTCTGTAACCTTGTTGCATCCGTCTCTATTCATTTGCTTCAATCCAGAAAGATAATTTCCAATCAGTTACGCTTCAGCATTTCAGCGAGCTTTTTTATGTTTGCGTCAACTTGGTTCCGAGGAAAATCGAATGGGCCATAAACAGGCCCAAGAAACGTTCAATAACCTCCAGGCTTTGGTGGAAAGCAAAGGAAAAAGAGAAAGATAGAGAAGTTTTTGATTTCTTGATGTATGGAACCGCAGCGGCAACCGCATCGATCAAAAACTTCTTTCCAAAGCGACAACCCTCTCTCGCGATACATTACATCAAAAAAATTGCCTTAACTCTTTTATAATTGAATGTTTTCTGTCTAGGATGGTTGACAATTAATTGACAATTGGTACTTTACAAATCCTCACATGTAGGTTAATTACGGTAAAAATAATACCTGGGTTTCAGTTTCATTTCGCGCAAAAACTTGCGCCATGCCGGCATCAATACTCGCAGTAGTTCCTGTCTAATATATAAAATAACATTACAACCACTATCAGAGAGAAGAAATAAAAAGCTTCTGTTACTTACCAAGCCAACGCATGATTTTCCAACGAAGCGAAGCCGCTTGTCAAACCTTAATAACCAATTATTTAAAATATTCAGGAAAATTGCAAGCGATTCTTTATTAATGATCTGTCATACCTAAGAGTCTGCATCAAATCAGCTGGTTTATTTGAAGATTCGCTTTCCAACTCTTTCTTAGCAGCCAAGAGTTTGATTCTTTCCCCGACTTCACCGTCGAGCTTCAGTTCGTTCAAGATTGGGATTATAGGAGTAAATACTCTGTTTTCATCAGTCAAACACTGTTCAAAAACACAGTTAATTCGATACGTGTAACTATTTCCAAGTGCTTATTGCTCAAATGCTGATATACCTTCACAACCGAGACTTTAATCGGTGCGGTTTGAATGGCGCGGAACAGCGACAGAACTCGGCCGCGCGGACAATTGTACAAGTGAACTTCATCCACTTGGTCTAGTATATCACCAACACAAATCTTATCCTGAAATAAGAAGAAAGAACAGCATGTATAATACATAATTCAACAATGTGAAAGTGGGGATTGTTTTTTGGCGGACCTCTTCGGCAGCGACTCCGTTGCTCGCCAGACTCTTGACCACGACTCGGCCTTTTGCATAACTACATATATTTTATATAAATCAAGTTGTACATTAATAGTACATTGGTGGAAACGTTAATAAAATGTAACCAATGTGATATCTTACGCAGTTCCAATCCCAAGTTCTTGGCATCGCACGTATTCATAACATCTATAAACCTGTAATTTAACACCCATAATTTTCACATTTTTAGAAACAATAAATAGCATTAAAATACTAATAACTTACAGGCAAGAACCACGATTCATCCAGAAAGCTGCTATTCTGGAATAGTGACAGTAAAAATTATGATTTGTTTAGCTAAAGTAACTAAATTTATAATAAATAATTTAAGACTAACCTCAAGGTTGAGACAGAAATTTACTTGTTCCAGTTCAATCAACAAGGAAATGAATATTTCTGCCAAAAAAGTAGAACACATCATAAATAATTCAACAAACTTAATTTACAATTGAGAGATATGTAGCCTCGAAAAACAATTCAGCTTTGTATTTTGGGTATTGTTTAATGAGGAAAACATACAAAATAACTAATTTATATAAGTTATTTATTGGATAAAAATTATTGCGAACTGCATCAAAATTAAAATGTTAGTTGAATTGCTTTTAGGCTGTGCTTTAATTCAAGATTGAATAAACAAATATGTACCACACAGAATTTCATTTGCAAGTATAGAGGTTTGTTCATTGTAGCAGTTCTATAAAAATTTCACACAAATATATTAGTATTAATAATTTTTAAATTAAAATAATACATTGCTAATACATCCTTAGAAGAGAAAAATATCTCACCGATAAAGAATGCGGCATATTTCTCACCAGATGCAAAATAATTTCACTTAATAGTTTAAATTGAAGAGCTGAACGGATAAGGAGACGACCCTTTCCTTGCAGACTATGAACCTGAAATAAAAAGTTATTTCAAGTCTATGTACGAGTCATAAATAATGACAACTACCAATATCACATTTACAGCACCTTTGCACTTTCTTCAACACCAGCTATGAGTTTCCTAACTTGAAACGAAAGCCTAAACGAATTAAAAGGTACATTTTAAGGATGTTGCAACACATTACGCAAGATTCTTGCACGGAAATGCCCGCCCCGCAATACTTTGTGACGTCACCCGTTATAAACGTATTGTGACGTCATAAATTATTGCACGCAATCAGTGCGTTCGCAAGACTATTGCAGGGAATGATTTTTATCGTTTTAAACAATCTAAATTAGGGATTACTTTTCACTCTTATCGTTTCCAATCGCCTTCAACACCGTCCAATAATCTTGTTTAACTGTTCCCATTAAAGATGGAATACCTGGAGAAAAAAATTATTGAAATTTTTGTTTTAAACAAATAAATTCGTAAAATACCGTTTACTTTTTAATCCCATCCTTAATATAATTTCAAGGCTGTTGCAGAGATGTAATAGCAATCGACTGCAATCTTCAACCCGTAAATTAGGATCACTTCTCAGATCTAACACTGTACCTAAACATATTTGAACTCAATTTCAATACTCAATTTCAATCAACATGCGCTTCATTATAATCGCAATTCGCTCACTTTTAAGTTCTTTTAGAACTGGATGACTAACGGACATTGTAATCAGCGCCTTCTCATCAGGTTGAACTCAAATAATGATTTGGTACGGTACTGAATTTGACCAGGAATTCGACAACGAGCAGCATGCCAGAAATGGACGAGTCACGACATGCATGCGTTTCACTGGACACGCGGCAATACAAATATAGATGGCGCCACTGAACAGTGGGTGGACCGCATTTAGACCACACCAAAGAATGCCATCGCTTATAAAACTAGGAAAAAGCCTTGGCTGTGCAAACAACTCCCATTATAATATGTATAGTGATGCTTATAAGGGAACAATTAAGTGAGAATATTATTTGGGAATTGTAATAATTAAATTTGTAATTACATTAAATTTTAATCCGCGCGGATTTGCGTTGAAAGTTTTGTTACATTCCTTATAGGTAATTAATTTTAGACAACATTATTTCCAAAATCTTACGACATTTTATTTCTCTATGGTTTTTTTCCTATGGTAAATTTTTACATGGGAATTTCAAGAACAAACACATCCCTTTCCACCACCCTGTTCCATTTCCGTTTTCATCCAACTAATCTAATTACCTTATAAAAACAAATCTACGTTTCCACAACTTGCCGATCGACACATTAGAGCGTTTTATTCCCATATTACTTACTTTTATTTCGCTGTCCGAGTCCGACACGGCGAGGTCCAAGACGTCGAACTTTTCGGAGCCAAACGTGCCGCTGTTATGCAAGAAAATGGCGCAGGGATGGACGGACGTGACGTCACGCAGGGTCCGATTGGTTCGATTGACGTGAAACATTTGAAATTTCCCCTGTACATCTCGCCGATTGTCATTAATTACCCTGTATTCCTATGAAATTGTAAACTTAATCATACACTTATTAACCATAGGTTTTACATAAGTAATTCCAAGGCAATTCATATTTTTATTTTATATAATACAAACTAAGTTTTTTTCACAGTTGTAAATAATTAAAGTTATCCTCAAAAAACGATTGGCTACATTTTAAATATTCCTGCAGGGCTTGCATCACAATTAAAAATAAATAAATACAATATCCATACAGCATTGATCGAACAATGGGAGTTAAAGGATTAAAAGGCAAATGGCAGTATATTATAGTTCGATATAAGCGGACCTGAAATCTGTTTTTCTTTAGTCGACTTTGGACGACAATAAAATATAAACATTCACATATATGGGAATTAAGTCCACAATTTATATACAAATTTCATAATTAAATAAACAATTATTTGAATAATTTAAACAGAGTTCTGTTTAAAGGTAATATAACACGAAGACAAATCACAAACAAATGTGGAAATTAATTGCAAAAAATGGTTTTTATATACGGCACATCAAAGTTTACCACATATAGGAGGTCTGCTATATCAAAGTCACTCTAAATAGTAATGAGATATCCAGACAATTCCAGGGATGACAATCGTATTTATTTCATTTGTAATAATTCATCACATACCTACCCAATACATAGTCTAAGGAATTAACATAACATTACAGCACTCCAATAGATATTTTAAAGGTTACATGAATATTGCAATGTTATAGACATATATAGGTCATATTAACATGTTGCCTTCACTGATTTTTCAATAGCACTTCGGAGATATCTGGAGTAAACTTGGCAGGAAGTTTGGCATATTGATATGTAGAAGCATCTGATGATGTTCTGTGTACAGATTGATTAATCTTATCCGCTTTGTTCTTGGGGAAAAAAATGTTTAGATACAGAATGAGCAATCAATAATCGCGAACATGGTTAAATCTGCAACTGTCATCACATTGAACCAACAGTTTAGAACAATGCAAGGAAACGGCTACTGACCTTTACGTGTTCCTCCCCGACCTGCCCATGATGTTTTAGGGAGTCCTTTAACAAACAAAAATTCGTTCTGATGTCAGGAACTTTCATTGTTTGGCTCTTGTGTGTTGTTGGAATCTTGTCCACGGGGAATTGATTCCCTCTAGGAACAAGTAAAACAGGTTCTTCCTGAGAAAAACCCGGATTGGGTGATTCCTTAGGAACAAGTAGAAAATCTTCTTCCTGAGAAACATCCGACTTGGGTGCTCCACAAGGAACAAGTAAAACATGTTCATCCTGAGAAACACCTGACTTGGGTGATCCCATAGGAACAAGTAAAACATGTTCATCCTGAGGAACACCTGGATTGGGTGCTCCACAAGGAACAAGTAGAACAGGTTCATCCACTCTAACATCTGCTGGAATAGTTGCATCCAAAGGTTCAACAACATTCAAGAAGTATTCTACAGTATCATCATTCAACTAGAAGGAAAGTAAAACAATTAAGTTTAAAACACAGTAACCTGATCTAGATCAATTTCCCCATTAAACAATCTATAAATGTCATTTGTAGTGAATTCCAAAATCATATAAACTTCAATGATATGTTACTTCTACTATTTCTTTCTTCGTGGAAAATGTATGAATGAATATTGGAATGGATGGGTAAACTTAGGAACAGTTCAATCAGAGCTGCTAACTGAAGACCAATCTTTGTAAGACTCTGACTACTAGTTCTTATAATAACAAAAATAGATAAGAAAGGCAAATTATGTTATGTGGTGAATATTAGAAGTTGCACCAAGTCAGCATTCCTTGCGTATCATTCCATACACTGGTTACTGCTTCCAATGAGCTATATACTTTGGTTCAGGAGGGGCGATCGCCGCTTTTATTCTACGTCGATTTGCGAACCACAGCGTAG
>JAQFZQ010003558.1:0-10457 GCA_034696005.1 Glomeris marginata | reverse complement strand
GTATACCTGATATCCTGTGCCGAGTATTTTTGAAATCCGTTACCTGAGGCTTGAGCGTGTCAGAAGTCCTTTAAGGTTTGATGGAGTAATTAAGTTAGGAGGTTGTATATGCTAGCCGACCTCCTATCTGACAAACTTTAAAACTTCAAGTGCTATTAACTTTTTTAAAATTAATTTCCACACAGATTTTGTTGCAAACATTTATTTCTTCATATTTTTCTTCATGTAGGTTAAGTTTCAGGATACCTTACAAAACAATGTCAGTTCACCTTTAAAAAGCGTTGAAACTTGATACAATAAGCATTACAATATTATATTTTATTGCATGCACCAAATTCAGATACACCTTTTTCGAGTAATTCATATACAAGTGATCTTTATGGAGATGTGACATGCAATGCATGCATCAAATGTGACTTTTCATACAAAAAAAAAACGAAATATTTCGTTTTATATACTGCAAATAATAACAGTGATATGAAAACATGTGGATAAATAATTCAGTATATATAGGGAATTTTTCGAAACGTCAAACTGCATGTACTATACCAATGTGAGGAAAATTATACGCTTAAATATCGACCGAATATCAACAGGTGTTTGAACAACAGTGACCTTTTCTGTTTGTAAAAGCTCATTTTCGCTGCAATTTTAATATTCAATTTAAAAGTAAAAGCCAGTTACGGGAATTTTAGATGTCCATATATTATTCATGGTCTTCACATGTACAGTATAAGCTTATGCATTATATTGACTTAAATTTTGCCTGGCCTTGCTCCTACTGTACAAATGTCGGATAGGAAAAAAAATTGATAAATCACTGAAGTTACATACTGTATATACAGGGTGCAACAAAGTCACCTGTTTGTGATTAACAATGAAAATAGCCATTTTGGTTTAATGAAAACTATGAGCAAAGTTGGTCTTCTCAAGGGGATATCTATTGATGACGTCACATGTGACCTTGAGTCATCGTACCAAGGTCATTCGAAACTTAACTCCGTCATCTTTGAAGTTAACATTGTGGGAATTTATAAAAGGTTGCCAATACTTCATTCTGAACATACTGGCAAAAGTGGAAATGGGTGAAAAAATAGTGCATAAATTATTAGGCATTCTTTGATTGTCAGAAATGCTTCAGTGATGCAGGTGATGTGTTATTTATGTTTGAAATAATTGGTAATGAAAATGTGTAAGGGCTTATTTCAAATGCCATAAATCTGCTCGACTCTGATTATTCAAAATTAATTACGTTTGACTTTTGTAGGGATATTACATATGTATGATGGTTTTCCAGTGGGGAAAATGAAATTAGTCATCCATTAATAATGTTGCATCGGAGATTTTCCAGCGGCTTAATTGGTGTACAGCTCGGTCCACTTGCCAAATTTCCCAGCGTTTTCGTTAAGGACAATTAGCTGAATAAAGCATATGGTATAATTAACCAGTTTATACAAACTAGAATTTGCCCTTTGTCAAATGATTCACCTAATGTGGTGCCAATTATTGCTAGAATAATTGGAAAACAATGTATTGAATAATTTAATACCCTGTTTCAATATGTTGTATTGCTTGATTTGCCAAGTAAATGACATGTTGGTGATGCTCCCTATTCATTGTATAATATACTAGCATGATACATGTATTGACTTCACTCATGTTCATGATTAAAAAAAATAAGTCACTGAAAGAAAATAAATGTAACTTTTTAACAAATATACTTTAAAAAATGAGAAAGGAAATCAGTTTATGCAAATGTCGTACTTCAATCACTTTTGTTGAATATATGTATCTAGAACAACATTTATTGATTTGTTTTCAGCCTTTTGTTTTGTCGACTTTGCGAGAGAAAATGTAATTAACAAAAAGTAATTTTGTGCCAGTTGTAAATATTGGATGCTGCTGGCATGGATCCGTTTCATCTGCCTAAAACACATGTTGCTTTAGGAAAACATTAATGTTTTTGTTTGTTTAAGGTAGGGTATACCATAAAAGTTTCCATTATAAATGCATAGTGATTGACATTGCCATCTGCTGTGTATCTCATTTTGCATTTGATATCTCTCCGATCCCATTTACCTTTTCATTACAGTATATACGTATATATTTCCGAGTACTGTAATTAGATTTTTTAAATATCCTACATTTAAAAAAACAAATTTTTACTTACTGAACATTTTCCCAATGTCCATTAGTTACATATGTATGTGACCTATACGTATGTGATATTCTGTTTATACCGGGTGGTCCTCATAACATGATTTCTCCATATTGTTCAAAATTGCAGTAAGTTAAAAATCTGATCGACATGATCTTATTATCAATGAGGTGGGGTGAATCGAATGGGCACATGACCTTTGACCTCCAGCGAACCTTTCAATGTTTTTGAAATCCTAAATCGAAAACCGTAAAAGATAGGTGGTTGTTGTCAATTAGAAAGTTGTAGAGGACCATAAGTTTGAGAGAAACCACATTTTTATGATGCGGTTTACAATTTTAACAAATTGTTGTGCATCTGCAAAGTGCGCAAGAAAATGTCAGGATTGTAAAATGCGAATAAAAATATTAGCTAGTTACATAAATGTTGTACTAACGAGTGTGCCTATTATATAATTTGTCTATGGAAATTTCCCAACATGCAACTTTCATTGGGTATTATTATTATTATTATTTCGCAGGCATGCGGTTGTGGGTTGAATTATTTTTTAGGACAATCGCGTGCACATCCTAATCTGCAATTTTGTCATAAAAATGCAAAAATGCTAGCTGGTGTCGTTAATTTGGCGTGTCATCCACCGATTTTGACATAAATGACACTGCAGTGTTGGCAATTTTCTTTTCATAATTGAACCTATACCATATGAATATTTACACAATTTCATCGTTTGAAATTCCCTGTTTGTGTTTATTTGGAGCAAATTCAAATGAAATGCTTTTCTAATTTTCTTCAAATGTGGAAACATTACAACATTTCATTACAACATTTAATTAAGGTGCTACTATATATTTGTAAAATGTATTAGTATAAACTTTTGAAATGTAAGTATTTCTAAATATATTCGAAATTTGAACAGCCAGTTCATAAATTAATACAATTTTCAATACTGTAGCCTGCATTACAAGATAATAATTCAAAAAGTATGCCATATTTTCTTTTTACATTGCTATTATACAAACTTGACATTGAATGTTAATTGTTTTAACATTTCAGTGTTATTATCTCCTTAAAAGTTTGGATTCAATATATATTTTCTTCAAGTATGTAGCTACTTATTCTTTTAAAACAAGGGTATGAATTTATACGTTGAACTGGCTCCTACAACAGACCAGTCTAATTAGTGCACATACAACAAAAAAAAATTATTTCTTAATGTATTTCAAACTTGTGCTGTAAGTATAACTTATAGAAAGACTGATAACTAAAAGTTTGTCTATTGAGAAAATTTAGTTTTGTCCAGTATGGCGATAAGTAAACATAGGGCTGTGTATACTCTTCTAACCATCTGTTGGACCTGAATTATGTATTATCTTTGCTCGTTTGACCAGAAGTGAAAATACGGTTCGATAAACAATAATTATGTTCAGCTCAATAGCCTCGATACACAAGCATGTTACCTTCACTATATACTTATACAATGACACCCTTATTTATGAAACAATGCACAACTCCTTCGTATAGTTTATATTCCTTGTGTAATAACATTTGTTTTGAATTAAAATTCATAACAAAATCTTGGACTGGATAGTTTAAACTATATTTCAGTTGTTTAATTAAATGACATTGAATTAACAGTATAATATTGAAATAATCTCATGAAAAATCAATATCGTCACCTTTGTTTTTATTGTTTTTGAGTTTGAGTTACTGAAAATGGTATAAATATCCGTTTTTGTTTTTTTTTTTGTTTTTAATACGTGTAGACATAGCTGAATTAGTTTAATTTAAGGACTTTTAAGCACAAACTAACCAAATATGACAGCGAAATATTAAATTATAATGAAGTAAAACGTTTCCCATCTGCCCTTTGATGAAATCATTTATAAACTTTATTGTGTAATATCATGTGAAACTTGTAAGTGTATACCGAGAGTGTATACTAGTTTAATTTTGATAAATGTATACCTATATAATATTATTCTTTAGTAATAACGTTGCTCAGTCATAATCCTTGATGTATACATCACATGAAATCATTATACTTAATTAACATTTGAGATTTATGGCAATGTTTACTGGATTTTCTTTTGCATGCGTTCATATTTAAAATTGCTATATATAGCTTGCAAGTGAGAGTTGACTTTCAAATTACATATTGTTTATAATTACCAGGGAGCCAAGTGCATTTATCTCCGTATGTCGGTGATAAATTCACCAATATATTCACGCCTATATTATATGGACTGACTATATTATTATTGTGTCAATATTGCGCAGTTTGAACAGTTAAGTACCACATATAGATAAGATACAATAACATGGTGAAGGGTTATTAAAAATCCCCAATACTTTCAGTGATAAATTTGGTATCTGAATAAAGCAGTGGAATTGACAGTTTAATTAAAGGTAACTGTATTGAATTGTAATTTCCTGTATATAGACTAGGCATAAGTGTAATACTATTTAAAACTTTGTACTTTGGAATCTTTGCAGATTGTTGTATTATTGTAATATTGTTTCCTCTTTTATTTGAGAATTGCAGTGAGTTTGGAGGCCTTTGACAATAAACTTCCTGTGATATAACAGTAGCTTACTTTTACACGTTCAGTCCATTAGTGCACTCCATTTAGGCTTTACAAATATTTCCCCACAGGATATGTCAGTATACTTTTATGAGTAAACACACAAGAAATGACGTATACTATATAGACTTATACAATATATAAGACCTGTATATAGTCATTCGTCTGGAAAATTTGCATAATATGCTTCAGAGCATTTTGTTGTTGGGTTTCTCTGCAATGATATGCAGAGAAGCGTAAAGTTCATGTGCAGTGATCACCCGTGCATGATTATATCGACTAATTTTGCTGTTATTATCCTTACTACACTAAAAACTGTACATATATTTTTAATTAAGAAAAAAACAACAAAAAGTAGCAGAATTTCACGGAACACCTGTTGCACAATTTGTTGTCTATACCTATATGTGAATATTAATGTTATCACTATTAGAAATGTCTTTCATCAACATTTATATGTGATGAACTAAGGTATCGATCGTCTGTAATCGACAACATTGTTTTGTTTCTAAGGTTTCATTATCGAGCTATAATATCCTGCACAACGCATTTTGGGGCCGTCCAAAAATGATGTCTCAAATTACCTGATCTTGTACACCCAACCTGAATTGAATTTTTGACGTGATTTATGGATTTTGCCTTGAACAGTTAGTTAAGTAAGTTCAAAGAACATTTCACCAGATATTAATCAGGTTAACTTATTGGCATATTATTTACCAAGTTTAAAAAAAAACGAAAGCAATTTTTTAAATTCGGAGCAAGAGATGTAATTCAAGTATGGAAGATCTATTTATAGCTGCTAACGGATGAGTGAAATTAAGTGCGTGTTTTTTTTCCTTTTTGGACCATATTGATTTATACCTTTTTTGCTAGCAGGTACATGTACCTTCTGCGGAAGTTTTTTTATTTCCAAAAATCGTTTGCACAACTTCTGTTTGAGATGATCGACTGATAATAAAGAGAGGGAAAGATAATCAATAACTGTACTCACAATTGATTGGCATACCTGCTCATGCGATGCAAGGCTTTATGATTAATTGTTTAGCTTGATCGATGAAAATCTTGCATGCATGTTTAAAAATACAGTTGTCCTTGCGATGACGTCACTTACTGTGGCAAAACAAACTTTTATTACTGCTGTCCTATTGCGTGTATAAGTTATAAAAATTTTTATTTTAATTTGGACGATAATTGCCATTTTATTTTTCTTCAAAATAAGTTTTTTAATACTTACAATATATAGAAATATATAATTATGTTCAAATTTTTGTTGTAATGAAAAGTTACCCTTAACTACTTGACTGAAGGGATCTCTGGTATACTCGAAAAAGAAACACTTTGGGATAACTTATGTATGCTTTATTTACAAAATTATATAAACATAAATACAAAAAACTGGTTAGCTATTTAATAAGGGTTGGCACACATACTTTTGGGTACTAGTGAAAAGGATAACATTATCTTAGGTCTCTTATTAGCATTTGATGAACAAGCTGTGAAAAAACTGAGCACTAAGTTCATTTATAAATCGACATTCGAGTCAATTATGATTTGGAGTTTTGAAAGTCCATTGCCCCCAGCGCCGTCAATGCCGCGACATCGATAGAATTTCACATGGGCTGTGCAGTGAAAACAACCCATAAAGCTACCCTCGTGGGGTATGCAGTGAAAACAACCCATGAAGCTACCCTCGTGGGGTTTGCAGTGAAGCTACCCCCGCTTCAGCATTTGCAAGTGAAATACTCGCAAATCTAAGTCGTGACCTACGAAAAAACTCTCCATAGATGAAAATATACTGTGAGATCGATCTATATACCAAATGTCGGCTATCTAGGATGCCTAAAAAGTTGGGTAAAAATGAGCTGATAGTTCCTGCGAAGAAACTGACAAACAAACACCATGCACGACGAACGGTATGAACTTAGTAAAAAGAGAACCTTTATCAAGTCTTTGGTCTGGGGGATGGGAAGGGTTTTATGCTAACCTCGCTTCCAAGATTGCACCGTGTGGGTAAAAATCAGGATGTAGCAAATAAAAGGAAAAATGTTTCTGTCAATGGCCAGCCATGTGTGACGTGTTTTCTCAAAATGTGTATCAGCCAAACACGTAACACATCACTGGACGTTGGTGGAAACATTTTTAATCTATTTCCTACACCTGGTCCACCGTTTTGCTGAATCACATTACCTAATTTAACTAAATGGTATTATTTGCCAAAATAGCCGTAAACAAAGTGGTCTAAGAATAGAATGCAATTAAATTAAACATGAATACATTTCATTGATAAAAACACTCTTGATAAAATCAAGATGAAACTTATACTTGCTGCAATTACAGATTACATGACATCGTGAGTGGATAAATAATTAGCAGAAATAATCTCATTTCCTGTGTGCAAGCTTGAAATAGGTTTCATTTGCTGAAATATGATGTGGATAGGACATGACGTGGTTCCTGGTCGAAAATGAGGGTCAGGTTGTCAAATCAGATCGCAATTTTATGGGATGGGCATGTGTATGTGCTCCCTACAGATTGCATACATTTAATCAGTCAATTTTTGATGGACTCCAATTTGGGGGTTGCCATGTCATGCTATGTCAATGCCGTGCCATGTCATGTCATGACAGCCAAGAATGCAGCATTCATTAAACGTGGCAGATATTCGTGTTTTTTCTATATATGGAATCTTATGGACCAGCAAGGCATTATGGGAGTTGGTAGTTTGCTGTTCCAGCTTCTTGTAACATGACCCAATACATTATGTTAGTTACCCTGATTTGTGCAAAATACATACACAACAGGAATATTCAATGAAAGTTTCAGCAAGAACCTTATGAAATTTAATTTGGAAATATGTTTAAGTTAATACCAACATAGAAAGGTATTTTTGATTCAAAAAACGTATATTGCAATGTGAATTGCGTTCTGTCCAATCCCAGAATGCTTTAGGAGGTCTATAGCTACGCTTGATGTTTGTGGGAATAGAATTGTGCCCCAAAGCGAGTTGCCATTTTGTTGCCAATATCGTTGCGAGGATTTTTGTTGGGCCAACAATGCTCAACACAAATCCCATGTAGGATATTTGTGACAAGAATGTTGATGAGTAATGCATTCTGCCACCCAGTGGCAATTCAGGGGATTGATGACTTAACTGCTGATGCCTAGCCCTGTTATATAAGTTATAGTTGCCTGAGGTTATGTGAAGGGTTGAGAGCATGTATTGGGTCCACAAGGAAGGTGTCCATTGTGTTGTAATTGGTGTAGATAGCCTTTCTCTTTTTGATACACTAACTGTAATTTCCCAGTAATGGACAAGTCTATTTCTATACATTTTCTGCTGGAAACAGCAGAAATGTGATGCTCACCAATTACTCAGCAAAGGACACCTTCCCAATGGGCCATATATGAACACTCAGAACTTTTCCAGTAATTGTTCATAGCCATGGAGACAATGAAAAGTGTAGGCCTACTTGTGTTAACTTTGATGGTGTTGTTTATGTATCTTGGAAACTACTAAAAGTCCCAATTTGGAAGGTGAGCAACGTTGTATATAATTATTGCACTGTATAATAAATGTCTTTTCCGAACAGTCCAATTGTTTATCGACTCACAATTTGAATTGGAATCGGCCATTACCAATGAAACAATGGCTGCAAGTGGTTATACTGCTTTTATTGCTTTTACACTCCTTGTGAATGGGAAATCAATATAGGAAGATTCAGCAATGGCATTTATATCACACGTACCTGTTTTCATGATGCTCTTAAATTCACCTTTCGAATAGCTTCTAGCTTTTAGTGGTTTCCAACATAGAAATCCAATACTTGTCAAGGTCACAGGCAAGGTCACTTACCTTAACACTTTGAGCCCCGGCCTAATAGTGTTCAATGACTTCGCAGGATATTATTAATTTGAAGCAAATCATTATTATGTATTTACACCTAGAATATTTACATACTAGAAAATGTAATTTAGTTTTGAAAAGCTCGAGGAGCATAATTGCATTATTGTTAAATACATATAAACTAAATACAGACGGAATATTATTATGATTGATGAGTTGGTCATGCAGCAATATTCATGAATTGTTATTTTAAAGGAGTGTGCTGCATCTATAGAGGATTTTGGCTGCATTATTGCGCAATATTGACATTCTCCGGATTATTTGTGTTTGCTATTTGCTTATAAACGTGTACTACATGCATGAAGTGAACGCTGTGCAATCTTGATATGGCTCTCATTTTGTGTCATGAGCGCATGCGCACTTTTCTATTATGTCCACAAAATGGAAATCGATTCCCAGTTTGGCAACCACTGAGCAATTAAGAACCTTGTGACCACCTGGAATTTTGTTTTTGCTATATATGGTGTATGAATATACAAGCCGTGTGACATGTCAAAACATGCTCCTGCTAATCTTATAAGCAGCTTTGTACATAAAAGCCACAGTTTTGCATGCAGTTAACTCAATCAAATATTTTCCTCTATACATTCAAACTGATGCATGTATGCATTCCACAGATTATAATTGTGACAAACATGTGACTAATCAATAGCAATAAGGTATTCAATAGTATTATTATATATGTAGCCAACCAATTGTTGTCAAACATTGAACTGTGCTAAAGTTTCTGCCTGGCTGAGGGCTTTCTTTCAAAACGCACTAAACGAAGCCACGCCTACTCAATTGCTTTAGTGAGGTAGTTAAAATGGCATATTGGTAATTCTACTCTTCATCCTTTTGTTCTATTTATTGTCCCATTACACAGAAGAGAATGTTACATGGTCAAATAATAGCTTAATTTATTACCATGCATCAGTTTGAATCATTATGTGTAGTTTTGTGCATAATGGCAACAAAAATGCATAAAATTCCACTAAACTATGTCTAATCTGACAGCAAGGTATTAAATAATTTTAGTGTAAGTGGCATGCCAGACATTCTTTTGCTATGTTGATGGTAGAAGCAGGTGTTTATAGGTCAGTTTGCACACAAGTAGCCAAATGTTGTTTGTGTTTACTGTTATACTGGCAGTACATTGTAATTGGTCAACTCCCTGTGGACAAATTACGCCACAAACCAATGGGGATTTTATGCAATCTCGCACTGGATAAGTACTTACAGTAGAAAAGCTGAAATTTTAACTGCAGTGCTTATTTTCAGTGATGTGCTGGATTAAGATTACCTACTTACAATGCAGCGCATTGATGCAATACATTAACTCATAAATATACAGTGAAGAAATGGGACTCAAAAGCTCATAAACTTTAAACAGGCTTCTTTAATTCAAGATTGCCGACATGTTTCGACTAATTATACATAGTCATCATCAGGTCAATTTAGAAGAGCTAAATAAGAATATGATTGACAAGATTCAAGAAAAACGAATTCAAAAACAAAGAAACATTATTACCAAGAATTGAAGTAGTGAGGTCATCCAAACATTGATGCAAGTCAATAAAAGCATAGTCATTAAAAGTAAAAATCGAGAGGATAAACGCTTTAAACAGTAAACACTGTATTAAAGGCAAAAGGTGCATGGCCTCATGACACCATATTAATAATGTGATCTGTATCTGCGGCAATTAATTGTTTCAATGATTTTGTCCAAACCCCTGTACACACAACAAAATACATGCTACAGTTAGTGCCATGAAAGATTGTGCGCGAGGATGACGTCACACAGAAGAGTCAACTCATTTTAGGGGTCGGGGTT
>JAQFZQ010003557.1:0-10458 GCA_034696005.1 Glomeris marginata | reverse complement strand
ACAAGCCACGCCCTCTGGTTTCTTGAACGCTCCGATAACAGAGCGCATTCTTGGAGCAGTTTTTGAACGCAGCCATTGAAGGCAGCAGTTGCAGGTTGTTCTTCACCGCTAGGAACTGTTGTCACCAGCCAGTCAAATGGACTGGAACCTCCAAGTCCTTCTAGTCCTTGCTACCTAGCTGTCCCGTGGAGTTAAGTAATCTTCAACATTCCTGGCTTGTCCGTTGTAGCTATGAACAATGCTAATTTGCAAGTCCCTGTTGAATTGTTGTGCTGGTCCATTTATTTTATGCTTTGCAACAGTGTTGTAAATGGATTCATTTACGGAATTACTAACAGGCAATTTCGTAAGGGATACGTGAAGTGCTTTGCGTTTTTGCTTTGCAGAGGATATTATAATTCAAAGGAAAATGCATCAATATCGATTTCCAATGGGCTGTAAGAATGACAAATACTGATACATTTCAATCTTATCAATCATATCGAACTGCTGACATTTAAATAAGCATAACTGTCCACATATTAATGTATGTTGAATATCAACATCTTGAATGTATGTATTTTCGATTAGCTAGTACTCGAGTAGGTACTATGCGTATTGCCCCCATTCAATGCAATATCATTGAATTTGTCATATTGGATTTCCGAATTAAGGATGATCCCATACAAATTGCATGTCGGATGTTTACATGAATGCATATTTTTGTGTGATTTTTTGATGTAATGTCTGTAAGAAAACCATAAAAAATCCAATGCATACACCATGCGGTTTTTGCATTATTGATGCATGTCGATTTATGCAGTACCTATTGACATAACATTGCATTGATATTATATATGATTGACATAGGTATTACCTATACAGAGCTTTTACATAAATATATCCCAAACTAAATATGTCTAGCTATTTTATCTGCAATGACTCCATACGCAATATTCAGCTTTGTGGCAGTGTTGTTTTTTGGAATTGCTGGAACTGTTGGAAATGTGCTCATCATTGCAGCCATCAGTATTGAAAAACGGCTGCAAAATCTGGGGAACGCTTTTGTTTTTAATTTGGCAGTTGTGGACTTACTGGTATCTACATTGTCATTCCCCTTCATAGCAGGAAACTTTATTTCTGAAAATGTTTTTCCTGCAAATGGATGCATTGCAGCTGGAGCAATATCTACAATGTGTTGTTATGCATCTATTATAAACATAGCAGCAATTGCAAGTGAAAGGTAACCTATTTTACAATACTTTGGCGGATGGATTAACCACTTTTTCGGAGTGTTCATTCATTTATAGCGAAAACTGACAAAAATAAAACTATGCTACGCTTTCAATGATTAATCATTTAGTGTATATAGTGCAGTTTCATTTGTTTTATTACCTGGCAATACAGAATCTGATTCAAATCTAATTCGTTCCTTATTGTGCATAAATTTGATTGCACACAAACCTAGGTACATCAAGGTTTGCCAGACAGGCTTGCACTCAAGAATATTCTCCAAATGGACAGTATCATTTTATTTGTCTCTGGTATGGATAATTTCCTTTGTAATATTACTTCCCGTGTTCTTGCGTGGTATTTCAACTTTCGTGTACGACTTGAGGTTGAAGTTTTGTACTGTTTTAATTGAGGAAGTTTCTGCGTGGAATATGACCATATTATTTGCAGTTGTTTCTTCATCTATTTTAATAAGTTCTGTATGCTACATGAATATCTTACTTACCGTTCGTAGATCCAAAATGAGAGTAGGAATTAGTGATGCTAAAGACCACCAAATTGGTTCGAAACGCGATATTTCACTTTTTAAAACCATGTTTATAATATTTGTTTTCTATATAATTTTCAACATTCCTGGTATGTGCGTTGTAGTTATGAACAGGGCTAATTTTCCAGTGCCTGTGGAATTGTTGAGATGGTCCATTTATTTTATGTTTTGCAACAGTGTTGTAAATGGTTACATCTACGGAATTACGAACAGACAATTTCGCAATGGATATGCAAAATGCTTCAGGTATTTGTTTTGCAAAACATTTTATAACACCAAAGAAAATTCATCAAAATCGATTTCCACTGGACAGTGATTTATTAGACTGAATCGTGTAATTCCAAGATTCACTTCTAGAGATGTTTTCAGCAATCAATCGATTTTCTGTGTCGTACATGACCTGCAATTGGCTGGAGGTTTTCTCATTGCTTTTCCTCCCACTTCCCTCCCACTGGCTTTTCGCCCAACGCTGAAATCTTGGATGTGGTATCACTATAGTCATTACTTAATAATGTAAACAAACCCACGTGTTACACATGTGACAGTCCAATAGGGGTTGCCACAATGGAAATAAATACTTTGTATGATATGAATCTGCTAATAAAATAATATGATAATTATTGTACTCTTGTGTTACCTCTTTCATCTCAAGGTATTGCAGCATGCATAAATGAATGACCGGTTGGAGACATTATAGTGATGTTGTAAGGTTCGTTGCGTCTGGACGCGGGGTTTACACTTCCTAATCACAATCGCATAAGTCAATGGAAAAGAAAGCAATAAACAAGATTGGAGCAGACATGACCTTTGTTGATACAGCATCGCCTGCTCGTCACCCACACTACTGTACGCTGGACTCTCAGTGAGTGCAGTCTTGGGAAGGCTACACCGACAGGGCTTAGCACCCATTGTGCCTCTCAGTGACACCATCATGTTATAGGATTGTATATTTACATGCTCTTGAACCTTCCATACCCTGCCCTGCTGTGTGACCCACTTGTAAGTTGGTTACCATCACTAGTAGTTCAGGAGACTGAATTGAGCATTTCCTTGATTAGTAGTGGACAAAGGAGTTAGGAATGTGGAAAGGAAAGGGTTCGCTTGGGGTACAACTGGGACACACCGCATGGGTAGAAACTCATTTATTCCTGGAAGGTCTGTTGCAGTTCTAAATTATTCTAATTTTTCCTGTTGAATTGTAGTAGGCCAGTTGATGTTTGCTTTGCAGTTGTGTTGTAAATCGATACATTAACGGAATTGGCAACAGACAGACGAGATCAAACGGGATAGTGCTTCTTGTATTGGTTGAATATTAGTGTATGAATGTTTTTCGATTGGATCTCGGGCACTACGTATATAGCCTACATGAGGTGCAATGGCATACAAGCATTTGTATTGGATTTCCGATAATGGATGATCACATAACAATACACATTGAATTGTGGATGTTTTGGCATGACTGCATGATATTTATATGATTTCTTGATGCCTTACCTAAGAAAACCAAAAAAATCCAATATTTCATCACAATAGGGGGTTTGCTTTCTTGTTGCGCACTGATTTATGCAGTATCGACAAATGTAACCTTGCAATGATATGATTGACATTCCTATAGAGAGCTTTAATATAAATACTGTATGTCCCGAAATTGTGATGACAATATCTGGTGATTTTTATTACATCTATACAATGACTCCATACGCAATATTCAGCTTTGCGGTGTTGTTATTTCTTGGAATTGCTGGAACTTTTGGAAATGTGCTCATTATTGCTGCCATCAGTATTGAAAAACGGCTGCAAAATCTTGGGAACGCTTTCGTTTTTAATTTGGCGATTGTGGACCTACTTGTTTCAACATTGTCATTCCCATTCATAGCAGGAAACTTTGTTGCTGAAAATGTTTTTCCTACAAATGGATGCGTTGTAGCTGGTGCAATATCTACAATGTGCTGTTATGCATCTATTATAAATATAGCAGCAATTGCAAGTGAAAGGTAACCTAACTTAAAATATTTTTAGGTGATGTAGGAACCATCTTTTCTGAGTTTGCATTAATTTCTTTAGTTATGATCACTAATAAAAATAAAACCATTTAGCGTTAATTTTAAAATGATTAATCAGTTATTGTATATTTCCGTTTAATTTGTTTTATTACAATAATGCTGATTCTGCTACAAATGTTATTCTTTGTTTATTTGATATAAATTTTCATTTGATTGCATACATATTACCTATAGGTATATCAAGGTTTGTCAGACAGGCTTGCACTCAAGAATATTCTCCAAATGGACAATCCCATTTCATTTGTCTCTGATATGGATATGTCCTACTGCAATGTTACTTCCTGTGTACTTGGGTGGTAAAACATCGTTCGTATACGACTTTAGGTTCAAGTTTTGTGCTGCTTCAATTGAGAAAATGTCTACTTTGAATATGACCATATTATTTGCAGCTGTATGTTCGTCCATTTTAATATGTTCTGTGTGCTACATCAGTATCTTATTAGCCGTTCGTAGATCCAAAAGTAGAGTAGGAATTCTTGATGTTAAAGGCCATCAAATTGGTTCAAAACGCGATATTTCACTTTTTAAAACCATGTTTATAATATTTGTTTTCTATATAATTTTCAACATTCCTGCCATGTCCACTGTAGTTATGAACAAGGCTAATTTGCCAGTCCCTCTGGAATTATTGCGATGGTCCGTTTATTGTATGCTTTGCAACAGTGTTGTAAATGGATTCATCTACGGAATTACTAACAGACAGTTTCGGAAAGGATACATAAAATGCTTCAAGTGTTTGTTTTGCAAATCATTTTACAATTCCAAAGAAAATGCATCAAAATCGATTTCCATTAAGCCTGCGGCAAGTCTTTAGCAAGTCTGTGGCAAGCCTGTAGTAGGAGTGTATTTTGCAGCTATTACTATAGTAAGCTGCATATTAGCTGCACAATAAATTCATTGCATACTTCCTGCAGTTTGTCATGGTTGGTCTTGTACGTAAAGCATGCCATATTGCAGACTTGCAGCAGCCAATGATGCATCATGTATGTAATCGTTTCACATGCAGACTTGCAGTTGCTAAAAAAATTTATGTAAAAGGGGGATGATCCCATACGTTAGCATGTGACAGTTTGTTTCCATTGCACAGTGATGTCTGTTATTACTGAATCACACTTGTGACACTTCATCTGTATCATCTTCATCTGCATGTATCTTGTCTTGTTTCTATGAAAACAACAGTGTCATTCACTCTTTATGGGCGTCTTAAATTTCATTCAATAATTTAATGCATTTGAACATTAAGTTAAATGCATATTTCATTGTGAAACCACTTGTCTGGTGTGATTTATAGATTTTGCTTTGTAACTATTTACACTAGTAAAGTTAAATTTAATTTTTGCTATAGCTGAATTAAAACATGGTTTAAAATAGCATGTACAGAGATCATGCAATGAAATGCAGGAATTAAATTTTTATAGAGAGGAATGTACGCAATTCTTTTATATGCGTAAGTTAATTGGCAACAAATCAATTGATTTCCTATCTACAACATAAACAGTAAAATACACTTCGCACGATGTATTGACTGAAATGCAGCATGCATGAAATCAATCTTTTGTCTTTTATTGGATATCTGAAAAGACAATTGTTAGCATGCACCATTAATCAATCATTGTATTTAGGAAGAATTAGCTAAAGTTCTTGTATGGGATGAATGCAGTTGACATTTGCTATTATCTCAGCGCTGTCTTAAAAAAAATATTTTTTTGTTATTTCCCGTATATTTATGTATATATGCTGTATCATTGGTGTGATGACGTACTCACCAGGAATTTTTATTATAAATATCTTGAAGAGCATAGCAGTATACTTAATTCATTTTACTTCTACAATGACTGCATACGCAATATTCAGCTGCGTAACAATGTTGCTTTTGGGAATTTTGGGTACTGTGGGAAACATTCTCATTATCGGCGCTGTTCTTATTGAAAAGCATTTGAAAAATATTGGGAATGTTTTTGTGATCAACCTTGCAATTGTTGACACTTTTGTAACTGCAACATCTTTTCCAATCATAAGTTTTAACTTTTTATCTGACAACATTTTCCCTACGAGCGGATGCTTTGCGGCAGGGGCAATTTCATCAATGTGTTCAATTGTGTCTATTGTGAACATTGCTTCGATCGCTTGTGAAAGGTATGTCATTTAATTACCATAATCAAAATTTAGTTCAGATCATGCAAGAAGGCCTCTGGAATGTGGTTTCTAAGAAAATTCCCACATGTTTGTTTGCATTTGATCAGCAATTGCAATAAATTTAAACTTTTATGCATTGCATGTTGAAAATTATTAAATTCAGAAAAGTTTTGAAGTATTTATTCCAATTGTAGAAGATAGTTATAAAAAGCCTTCCATTTGCACAAGCATATTAAATTGAAGATTGTTTTCGAAATTTAAATTGCATTCAGTAGTGAATTGGGTAAAGTGTAAACTGAAACCAATTGTGCATTGTTCTTATTTATTTTTAAAACAGATACGTCAAAGTCTGCCGTACAGTCTACTATTCCAGACTCTTTAATAAACGTACAATTGGATTATGTTTGATTATGATGTATGTAATTTCTCTTTTAAGTTTTGTTCAAACTTTCATGCAGGGAGAACGATCATTTGTGTATGATGCTAGGTTTAAATTTTGCGCTCTCCAAATTGAAGAAATGCCATATTGGAATTTAGGCATACTATGTATAACAGTGTTTGGATGTATTGTTGTGTGCACTGTATGTTATGTAAATATCCTGTTAACAGTGCGACAATCGAAAAGAAGAGTGGGAATTAAGGATTCAAAACAAAGCCAGTTTGGCTCAAAACGAGATGTGTCTCTTTACAAAACCATGTTTACAATATTTGCCTTCTACGTAATGTCATGCATTCCATCAATGACCATCGTTTGCTTGACCAGTGCTGAGATTTACGTCCCTTTAGAAGCTTTGCAGTGGTGTGGTTATTTGCATTTTTCTAATAGTATTGTAAACGGGTTCATTTATGGAATTACAAACAAACAATTTCGCCAAGGATATGAGAAGTGCTTTGCTCTGCTGTTTTGCAGAAAATATTGGTTTAAAGAAAATTCCGTAACTGATATATCACAATCGAGCACGTGTCATAACTGATATTTATGCTAATGTGCACTTTTGTTGCGAAAATTATGTAGCGTGTAATGTAGCCTATAAATATCATTACTTTTAGAGATAACTGTATTTTGACATATTAGATATAAACTGAACAACTAGACTTTTCTTCACGTTAACTGAGCAATTAGTATTGATTTTTTTTAGCAAATGAATAAGAAATATATGTATTGAAGCAAAGCAGCTGGCTATGGCAATCAAGCTTTTGTCTTTTATTGGATTTCTGAGTAGACAAATATAATTGGTTCATTTATAGGTAGCACACATGATTGATCAAATATTGTATTGCGGAAGAATTAGCAAATTTATTTGTATAATGAATGCCTATGTCATTGTGTAGGTATCTCGGCTTTATATGCAAAAAAATAAAAATAATTGATGTTATTGACGTATCACCAGGAATTTTTATTACATATACGATGCAGATGAGATAAATACTGTGCGTTCCACGAGTGATTGCGGTCGAGAGGGCCCCGCCCCCATTCTGACAACTGGTTTTTGGGGGGTTTGGTATTTGATCGAGGCTTGCAAACTCATGTTCACCTTTACCCAGTGACGTCATGCTTTGGCATGCACCTGCAAGCCTCAAATACCCAAACCCCCTAAAAACCAGTAGTCAGGTCGGGGGTGGGGCCCTCTCGACCGCAATCACTCGTGGAACGAACAGTAGGTACACTTCATTTATTTTGCATATATGCAATGACTCTTTAAACGCAATATTCAGCAGTGTAGCAATGTCACTTCTGGGAATTGTTGGTGCAGTTGGAAACATTCTCATAATTGGTGCAATCCTTCTTGAAAAACAACTGAACTGCTGACAACATTTTTCCCACAAACTTGTGTCTTGTGGCAGGAATAACTTGTTCAACATGCAGCATTATATCCGTTGTGAATATTGCTGCAAAAGCTTACGAAAGGTAAGTTAAGCCATTTTATTTACATGCAAAATATTTCGATAAATGTAAATTTATAAAACATTTTTCATGCATACCGTATTTCCTTGAGTATTGGCCCGGGCCTATATTTATCTTGGTAAGATTTTACCAGGCAGTATTCGAGGCCAGGTCACTACTTAAGGTTGGCTTCTATTTTCAAATTGTGGAATTTTAGTGTGGAATGAGCTAACAAAACTACAAGCAATACGGTTTAATTGTTTACATTTCATAACAATTATACTATTACCCTATATTATAATACAAATGGATAGGTGCTAGATTGTTGGTTATATCTAATCACTATCCTCATCCTCCTCGCTAAAAGCGTATAATTTTACCCGGCTTATATTTGGGACAGACCTTTATTTTGTGCTTTTCATGTTCGAACCAGGCTTGTATGTTATATATAGAAATCCTGCTTACTGTCCGTCAATCCAAGAGAAGAGTTGGAATTAGGGATATAAATCAAAGCAAATTTAGCTCGCATCATGATCTGTCCCTTTACAAAACCATGTTCACAATATTTGCCTTTTATATATTTCTTAGCATTCCAGCAATGTTCATTATTTGCTTGACAAATGCTGGATTTTACATCCCTCAAGAAGTTTTACAGTAGTGTGGTTACCTTCTTTTTTGCAACAGTGTTGTAAACGGATTCATATATAGAATTACTAACAAACAATTTCGAAAGGGATACAAGACATGTATTTCACATGTTGTTTTGTGGACAATATTGGTCCATTCCTGCCAATAATTCAGTTGCTAATGTATCACAGTGAAATATCTCTGTTCAGTTTATACATATGTGTGGTACATAAGTTACCTTAATTGGTATTTATTTTAGTTAAAAGCTGTAAAACATTTCTGCATTCCAATAAAGAGACATACCGGTACTGGGATGAATTTTGATCTGCAGATCGATTGACAGACTTTTTTACTTATATTTGATGCAAACAATGCAAGGAGCAAATGGAAAACTTGAAAGGAAGATGTTGCTTTCTTTCTCGTGAATTATGCTGCATTTAGATGAATATGCATATGTAAATATAGTAGACATTATGTTAGGAATATCCGCTGTATCAGATATATTTATCAGGAATGAATCAACGCACTGATTTTCGATACAAATGGTTTTATTCAGACAGTGTTAGGCGTTTGCTTTTGAAAGAACAGACCAGCCACCGGTAGTTGCATTGTTATATTGTATATGCATTTGGATCGAAGATATATCGATCAGAATAACAATACATAGCTTTTGTATATGTTTGCTGTATTATTTTGCGCTATAGACGTATTTATTGAATATTATGGTTTATAAAGAAGAATATCAGCTTCATTTCTGGCATTTCATATACCATGACACCGTACGAAATATTCAGTGCGGTAACAATTTTGCTGCTCAGTATTTTGGGGACGATTGGAAACGTGCTGATAATTGGAGCTATCCTTCTGGAGAGACAGTTAAAGAACATCGCAAATGTATTAGTCATAAATATGGCACTTGCTGACATTCTTGTGACAACAGCTTTTCTTCCCTCCATTACTGCAAACTTCATTGTTGAGAATATTCTTCCCAGCAGCTTATGTCTAATAACTGGGACAATTGCCAGCGTTTGTAGTGTAGCATCAATTGTAAATATCAGTGCGATATCATTTGAAAGGTATGCAATATCAATTACTAATAATGCTATTCAGTATAGAATAATATGGCCAAGTTTTAAATTAAATGCAGATACATCAAAGTTTGCCATAGCCACATCCATTCAAGACTTTTTTCAAGCAGGACCATTAAATATTTTTTGATTTTGATATGGGGAATATCAATTTCTCCTCTTTTACCAACTTTGCTACGTGGAGTAAACTCATATTTATACAACACAACTTTTAAATTTTGTATGTTTGAAGTTGAGAAATTACCTGTTTGGAATGCAGCTGTCATTTGCATTGGGATTCCCACCTTTATTTTGCTTTCATCTGTATGCTATTGTAAAATATTGCAAGCTGTTCGGCTATCAAAAAGAAGAATTGGAGCGCATGATTTAAAGCCTATTCTTATTACGTCTAAAAGGGACGTGGCACTTCATAAGACTATGTTCATAATTTTTGCATTCTTTGTGGTATGTACTGTTCCAAGTTCTGTAACTCTGGCTTTAAAAGTGGCAGGTTTTGATATACCTATTGTATTGTTCCAATGGTCGTTTTATGTAACATTTTGCAATAGTGTTTTCAATGGATTTATTTATGGAATAACTAATCGCCAGTTTCGCAAAGGATTTATAAAATTAATTAAATTATTGTCTTGTAGAAAAGCTACTGGATCCACGAATAACCCTGTGAAAAATGGTGTTAGCCATAGTCAGATATAATATATTATAATAATAATCCTCATGCTAACAGGCCCTTTACACTTGCATATAGTGTTTTAACACGGCGGCCCCATCCTTGCTGTTTTTCTCCCTAAGCTCTTTCGCAAGCAAGCGTGCTAACCCGCATTCTATATACAGGGTGTCCCAAAAATATACAGACAAACTTCTGGTGTGTATAAATGGCACCAAAACAAGCATGTTTGCCCC
>JAQFZQ010003556.1:0-10459 GCA_034696005.1 Glomeris marginata | reverse complement strand
TGCTATAAACTTAGGATTAAAGTTTCGTTGCAATCGCTTCAAGTCAATTTTACCCCTGACAATTGTCCTTTAAATTACTTTTGTCATGTCTCTAAACAATTTCTGATGCAAATTGTAATTTGAATACCATTTTGAATTGCTGTTATGCAGTTATTTGTTCATTGTGTAACAGGCACAACATGGTGCAGCATTTTTATTCATCAGGTTGAGTTAGTTTATCAAAACCCACGTGTTATAAGCTAAACTCACTGACTTGGCTAACACACTTTATTATACTATAAGCAATAGTGTGGAATAGGAAACCACAGGGCTCCACTCAAACCTATAGTTTATAAGGGTATTAAGACCCTATACAGAAGACTGAGAGCACTATATGTATATACATAATGAACTGTAGAATTAACTATTTTATAGCTATATACATAGTGCGTTTCTACAATCGGCCACAATATTTCGGACGATTGTATGCAGTGCCGTGATAACCTTCCTGCTGACTGCGCTTACAAACTAAAAGTTCTTGGCAAAGGATTACATCCCAACATTTCCACGCCTTCCCACCAGTCCAGGCCTGGCTCCCTGCGATTTCAACGTCTTCCTAAACTAAATTCCTAGTTGAATGGTTATCCTTGCTGGACAGTGGTAAAAACAAGAAGTCATCCCTCTCATAACCTATCCCCCGATAACTTATAACCTCCTATAAATTATAGAATTTTGATGGAACCAACCTCGTTCCTTGTTCCATACCTTATAACTTATAAAAATAATTCCAAAATATAAGTTGTTAGAGGTAAAAATTGCAAAGGAATTGATAAAATTCAGGTGAAAATAGCTTTTGTGACAGAAAATAGTTTCGCTGTGACTGAAAAAAGCTTTGCTGTGGCAACTAAAAATAGCTTTTCCGATTGAAAATAGCTTTGCGGTGTCTGAAAATAGCTTTGCCGTGTCTGAAAATAGCTTTGCCGTGTCTGAAAATAGCTTTGCCATATCTGAAAATAGCTTTGCCGGGACGACTTTTACAGTGGCGACTAAAAATAGGTTTGCCGCGTGTCCATGCAATGATGTGGGCGTTGAGATGAGGTGGGGGGCGTTGGCAAAGGTGTGATTATGCTTTCCTGGTATGCCTCTTAAAAGTTATGGCCTCTGATAACTTATACTTTTTACCCGAACCGAGGCTATAAGTTACCAGAGGGATCACTGTATGTTACACAAGAACCTTGGCTCTACTATGTTACTTTTCACGCAAGTGTCGAACTATGAAGGATAACTATGACTTGTAATTTCATGTGCAGCTGATACATGTGACATTCGGATAGTATTAGCAGTTTTTACAAGCTATAAAATTTCCGCCCCCGTAGTTTCGAGATCAACCTCGTATTCATAATCCACTGAAGTATTTTTTAAATCTTATTAGCATTCGTGCGAGTAATCAAGTATTACATATCACAGGCATATCACGGACACCTGAGCGCATTGCAAGTGCTCATGAAGTACCTTCCGAATCTGGATGTACCTGACCAACACGGTAAAATTGTATGAATATTTTCTAAAATGTAACGCATAACTGACCTAATACGTGATTAAATACCTTAAGGGAGGACACCACTAGATTTGGCTGCTCTGCAAGGGCATTCGGAGTGTCTGCGTTTCCTTCTTGATCAAGGTGCTTCAGTCTGGGTACATGACACAGTTACAGGTCGTACTCCGCTTCACGCGGCTGCAGAGAATGGACATCGACTATGTGTGCAGTTATTGTTGGAAGCAGGAGGTTGCGCTGCAGTTGTTGACGGTGTTGACCTAAAGAACAGGTTCAAGTAGTATTTATGTCCATATTTCTGACTAGCTTCTGACATATTTTATTATTGCAGGACTCCTTTAATGCTGGCTGTGTTCAGTGGGCATACAGAATGTGTATTGCTGCTTTTAAAAAGTGGTGCCAGTGTTGGCATGTTGGACCATCAACAGAGAACTGCTTTGTTTAGAGGGGTAAGGTTATCCAACATTTTCTATGCGGCTATATTCTCAATTCCCCCCCGCCGGATATGTTTTAATATCATTATTGTGTATGACTTTTTTAATGTGTTATATACCATTTTTACAAATAATTTTGTAATAACCTCTGCATAAAATTCTGCCGTCTGAGAATTCAGCCTGTGCATGCATAGACCTGATGTTCAAGAAGTTCCGTAGGGAACTTTTTTATTCCTTTTACAGTCTTTACCTCATATCTAGGACTAATAAGGTTTTGTTTTCCTGCATTCAAAAATTTCTTTACATTTCAAAGATTCATGAAAATTTAGGTGTTGAAAATGGCAGTACTTTGGACTGGTTGTACAGACTGCATTAACTCTGGTAGTGGAATTTTATGCAGCTGTTATTAAAAAGTTTTTTTATACCAAAAGTGCTTCAAAAATAATGATATTTATGTAACAAATTGCTTTGGGATGTATGTGCATGGAACAATCAATGCATATTTGTTCCTCTTACTTATTATTTTTTTTATAATCGAACAGCTCGAATTTTTGAAATTCGCCTAGCACTGTATTGTATTGTGTCACGAGAGATGAAATGTGGACAGACCACTATGCCCCCGAAAGTATATAGGCAAGCATGGAGTGCTTCTTCGCCGTCTCCCAACGACTCCCAAAAGTTGATGTTGTTTCTGGTTCATATACAGGGTGATTCATAAGTCCATTGAACCCCTTATAATTTCCAAACTGTGTGTAAATTATGTACTTTTCTAAATGGAACATAATGTACAGGTTGCGGGCAGTGCAATGATGTAGTTGTTGTCAACCAAAGCAATTTGGAACATGCTATTCCAATTTCTGAATTCTTAATTTTTGAATATGGATAGGTAGTGTCAATAGAAGATATGTAGAGCATGGCACACTGGTCATAATAATAAGCGAAATATTCAAAATCTGTTCATAACAGACCAACGAATCAACAACTGAAGTTTGGAATTGTGTGTCACATGTGGTGAATCAGGTTGAAGACATCCCTGATTGACACAAGCTGTGTTGTGGACAGATGAAGCTAGGTTTTCCAGAGATGGTGTTGTGAACATTCACAATGTTCACTACTGGTCAGCAGTGAACCCACATTGGTTATGTGCGGCTGCTCACCAGTGACAGTGGAGTGTGGAGTGTGAATGTGTTGTGTGGCCTGTTCAACAATGTTTTGGAGCCAATATTCTTGGAACATTGACTGCTGAATGCGATGAACTCGATGCAAAGGTACCATTACATGTTCGGCCACGAATGTGGATGCAACAGGATGGTTCTCCCCAAAATTTTGGTCGAGTTCGTGCACATCAGGATGAATAATTCCCACAGCGATTGATAGGTTGCAGTGGTCCAGTCCCATGGCCACCAAGGTCTCCGGACCTGAACCCACTTGATTCCTTTCTTTGGGGGGACTTGAAGTGTGTAGTGTATGAAACGCCACCCCAATCTTCAACAGAGAGTGACACGTGCCTGCGCCAGTGTTATACCAAACACGTGTTTGAAAACGTTTCCAGGAATGTTATTGCTCGAGCACATCATCGCGTAGTCGTAAATGGTGAACATTTCGAACGCTTTTAGTAATGCAGGTATGAGAGATGCTATTATACTGTATGTATTGCTTATGCTGCTGCATTTCTTATTATTTTATTTCACAACAATGCAGGCAGTTATTTGATGTGTTAATAAGTGATTGTACTGCATTATCAGTCCTTCCATGTTATTTCTGGTCAGGGATATCGTCAAATACGCCTATAACCGCTGCTTTCCTTCCATACAACATGCGGTGACACACTTGCTTCACTGCATGACACAAGCAGTGAGGCATACCAGGAAAACATGTGACATACCATTGCAAACTTTATTTGTTGATTCCTAGGTCTGTTATGAACCGATTTTGAAGATTATTTGTAATTATATCCAGTGTGCCGTGCTCTACATATCCACAATTGCCACTACCTATCCATTTTCAAACATAAAGTTTTAAGAAATTGGAATGTCATGTTCTAATTTACTTTGGTTGACAACAACTACACCATTGCACTGCCCACAACCTGTACATTATGTTCTATTTATCAAAGTACAGAATATGCGCATGGTTTGGAAATTATAAAGGGTTCTTGGACTTATGAATCACCCTGTATATGCATGGTATTTTGCTGGTGTAATTTCTGTCCAAAATGCCATACAATATTAAACATTAATGCAGCTCAGTATTGTGACACTTTGACTCATCTTCGAGCAGCAATTCTGCATAGATGTCCTAACATAATTCACATTTCACATTTTTATATTTTTTTCATGATAACGCATGCCCGCCCCATGTCACAGATTTTGTGACTTAAATGATTAATTATGAGGATGGCTAAAAATTTACACATACCATACAGTCCAGACTTAGCACCAGGTGATTATTGCAGTGTAACTAAACTGATTATTGGGATTGCGTGTTTGTCATATGAAGGCTGTTTGAGAGAGCTAATATTGTTTTTGTTGGAATGACGCAGTGCAAATAAGGGGTGACTTGACTCAGGTTTTCAACTGCAGTCAGAATATTAATTACCCTCGAGCTGACTACTTTTTCTAGTTGGCCTGGGTTGTTGTGTTGTTGAGTTAAATGGATTGTCAAAGAAGTGGTGGATGCGCTAATAGTGGAAGGTTTTAAGAGAAATGTGAATGTTTATTGATGGTATGTATGAGCCGGGAATAGGTGTGACGTAGTGTGACCAAGAGCATGTTGTTGCCCCAAATATTGCATTGTATACCCTGTTCGCTCTATCTACAGTTCTTGCCACATGCAGAAATTATAAGAATGGCCACTTCCCCCTCCCCTTTGGGATTTAAAATTATTGTGTACCAAAGTGTATCAATCACAATTACTATAGGTATAATAATTCGTATAGGGGAGGGGAAAGTGCCCGATATTAAAATCCCTGCCTGAGTCAAGAGATGTAGATAGGAGAAAACGAAGAACATTGAATGAGGCACAATTAAAAAATAAGGACCGTTCAATTATAAAAAACTAATATATCAGAGAAACAAATATGTATTAATTTTTCATGCACATATATCCCCATGCAATTTGTTACATAAAAATCATCTTCGAATCAGTAATGGTATCTAGACAGAATGAGTAAGGGACCGTGGGTGGGGTGATTTCAATCAATTTATATGATATACAATCATATTGTTTGCTTAGGTTTTAATTTCAATTCCGTCCAGAGGTGCATTTTCATGCGTGTTTTCAAATTTACATGGGAATGGTATCCCCCTTAATAATACATATTAATTATGCTATAGGTTGATTCATTGAAGTCCGACCCCCATTTATTTTTAAGGCCATTGAACTTTTTATTTTTTTAAATGAAACTTAAACTGGACAATGAAACTGAAACATCTGTGGTGATTATCGATGAACGTTCATGCAGATGTACACGCCACCTCTTGGCAAATGAAAAGTTCATATAGTTATTTAAAATCCGAAATGTACACATGGTAGTGACATATCTTAGCTGTATTCAGTAAAAAAAGTGAGTGTCTCCGTATATTTCTCTAATTTTGGCAACAATTTTACTATATACTGTTTTTCATAGACTTGCATGTGAAAACAACTGGTGTTCCAATTTCATTGTCCAACCCCTGTATTTGCGCACCTCAAAAATGGCATTGCTTTGGACCAGCTGGGCAGACTAAATTTGCTCATAAACATGAAACCAAAATTTAATATATTTCAATACTTTTTGTGGAAGATCTGGTCAAGTTAACGCTATTACATTTTCGCTTTCATACAGATTTCAATTTGGAATACCTCCAATTTCATTTGCATATTCAAGTGTCCACTCCATGCACACATAACCTTTTCCTTCTGAGCAATAAATATTTCCTAATTGCAGGCTGTTACGGGACATGAAGAATGTGTAGATGCTTTGCTGGCAGCAGGGGCTAGTCCTATACATCAGGATGAAATTGGGAAATCTCCTCTTCATTTGGCAGCAGCGTGTGGACATGTTGGTGTACTCGGAGCGCTTCTGCAGAACAGTACAAGTGTTATAGATATCTTGGTAGATATGCAAGGGCTAACACCTCTTCATTGGGCATGCTACAACAGTATGTATTGGGTCTGGAAATGCGAATTAGTACATATGTGAATGATATACGTACCATTTTTTATTTCAGGTCACGAAGCGTGTGTAGAGCTGTTGTTAGAACAAGGACGCTTAACGAAATTCTATGGAAATAAATTTTCTCCACTTCACTGTGCTGTGTAAGTCGCTTAGTTATTAGATGTAATTCCTTCCAAGCTGATGTGCTATTATGTAGAATATTTGTAGAATTTATTTTAATTTATGATATATTTTTTATATTTACAATGGTTCGCAGAAGTAATCAGTAAGTATTAACTTTCTAAATTATGAATAATTAATTGCTCTGTATACTGTGTACTTGTTGTACTTGCACGTTTACTCGTGCAACTACATGAGCCTCTATAACTTTAATTTTGTCTGTGTAAATTACAATGCATGACCTGTTCCTGTTGACTACGAAAAAATTAACTGATATTATATCACAGTCCAAACTGCTACACTATACTGTTTAAGATGTTCTCGTTCCGAGAATTATCAGCATAATAAATAGTGGCCATGTTGATAGAGTTCCCGACTGCTATCAAGGTTCTCCTAGGATCTATTCCCATATGACATCTACACCTTTGTTGGTAATATAATGGTTCAGACTCGTGATGAAAAATGGTTTACCTGCACAATTGGATTTAAAACCCTTTCACTGCGTGCGTAGTATGCTACTTTCGGTCTACCGGTTGGCTTCCTGTTCACACTTAAATTTTCCTCTTCTGTAACAAGATTTACGCACTTTGAATTGGCAGAATTACTCCTTCCCACCTCAGGAGCTAGGGTATGGCATCTACAGTTCTTCCACTCTGTCGTATCTCGACAATCCCAGTTCTCTAATGTACAGTCAGTTCCATTCCTGTACCAATTTTATAATGCCCCTTGCAAGAATATCATGCTTTGTTTTTATAGTTTTGTACCAGGAAATGTATGTTTCTAAACATATATGTAATAGGAACTTCAGGTTTCTAAACTTTTGCAACAATAATAGCCTCCCTTTCAACATCACATTTATATTATTCACATTACACTTTAAAATTGATTTTGGCTGCATAATATGAAAGTGTACATTCCGCCGATTCAATTTATTGCTTTACTAATTCCCTCAGTCGTGGAGTTCAGAAATAATTTCAGATATATACGAGTATATCTGAGTGCGTGTTTCTAAACTTTTGACCAATAGAAGTTGGTCAAAAGGACAATGATTTAGTTTTAACTATATAACACATATCTTGGTCATTTTGACCAACTATTTTCTCAGTGTGGACGATATTTTTCATGGAAAAGTCACGAAATTTCAATAGAAGTCAGGGAATTTCGACATGTTTTATTTGTAATTGCAATTACAAATAAAACATGTGTACACATGTGTACACATTTACATATGTTATAAAGAATTTCGGAGTTTTTGAGAAATTGTTTAAAGTACAACATCATCAGTTTTACCTCCCATCTTATCTTTGAAGTATTCCCTGTTTAGTCAATTTCATTATTGGGTTAATTATCAGGGATGATGATTGGCTTTTGGACACATTTGGTCATGTGCAGCCCATATAACACACTAACGTTTGGTGTAATAAGTCTTAGTAATTTAGCTCTGCACAAAACCCAACAACACTGATACAATATATACGTACATTGTGTTCAAATAACATGGTGCTAAGAAACCTTTCTTTATGGCATGCACTTCAACCTAATTTTTTGAAAATATTCCAAAACTGAGACTTACAAGAAGTGCAAAATCACACTAAGCATAGTCAAGAATTAATATATCGCAGAAGAAAATAGAAAATAGTTCTGTGAAGGTCAGTGCTGCATTTTAGGTAATAAAAATCACTTTGTATATTTTTACTTCTATATTGAAATAGTAATACACACACTGCACAGCATCACAATTTATGTGAAAAACGGCTGTTTCATTCCAAACGAATGATCCCTACAACATTCCAATTGGCAACAACTACATACCTTTGAAACACTTGGAAAGTACAGTGGGGGGTCAAAGGTCACTTGCCCATTCCATTGGCCCCACATCTTTACTAATAACATGACCGATGTCGATCATATATTTTTAACTAACTGCTATTTTGTCCAATAAGATGAAATCATGTTATGTGGAACACCTGTATACAGTCTTTGTAATTGATCTTTTAATATATTAGTCTGTTTGGATCTCTATATATATATACACCTTTGAATATATCCTTAATCTTTAACTTAGGGTGACGAGTTTTTCCTGCAGAGTACGATCTGTGGAGCGCTTGCGATTTTTTTATTTATTCAATAGGCCCATTGTATCTTATACGGATGGTTCGTCACATTTTGCTTGCATATTACTTTCAGATACCAAAGCAGTGACGTATGCGCTGGAAACCTCCTGTCTCATTTTGGAGATGACATAGTAAAATTTACGGACTGCAAACAAAGGTTTTATCAATTAGTTTTTCAGAAGTTTCGATTGGTGGTGTGAAACACTTTGCATTATGTAGGACTCCACTGCATGCAGCTGCTTTCAATAATAATGTGGATTGCATACATATACTTCTGGAGAAGCATGCAGAAGTAAATTCTGTTGACGTGTTTGGGAACACGCCCTTGATGATGGCTGCTGCAAATGGACAATGTCAAGGAATGGGTAATTGCTGTTCTATAAATACTTGTTATAAAAATAAAACTGCACAAAATTGCCATTATTGTGAATAATAATGTGCATTTATTTATTTTACTTCAGGAAACACGGAATTTAATTTCCGATGTTCGTAATTACATTTTGTGTCTATTTGGTAATTCACTGTATTTCACCTTGCCTGTCTGAATATGCAGTCATCACCGTTCAATAATTAAAATAAAAGCCATGTCTGGCTCTTAGCTGTTGACTGTGCAGTTTTCTAATTTTCAGATGGCATTTTTCTGATTGAGAAAAATTTAAATGCAAAACTGTGATTCCAATCATGTCCGTATTAATTTCTTAATTACCAGACTTACTTATTATGAACGGTGCTAAGTTGGACATGGTAGACGTTCAAGGAAATACTGCTCTTCATCTTGCATGCAAACGGGTGAGTTACACATTTCTTGTTCATTGTAACTGCAATTTCTTGACCTCGTGATATTGTTAGGAAAAGGATGCGGCAGCGTTACTTTTGCTGGAGAAATTACCAGATGTTCAAGGTGTGGATGTTGTTAACCTAGAATTGAAAACACCACTTCATTTGGCTGCCAAAAATGGAATGGTTGTTGTGGTACAAACCTTGCTGATGAAAGGTGCTAGCGTGACTGCATTGGACATTCATGGTACTTGTGTATGTGATTAGTCATTTAGGCGGTCGCTTTTGAACTAATTATTTTGTATTACAGGACACACCCCTGCCCTTGCTTGTGCTCCCAATAATGACGTTGCGAAATGCCTGTCTCTAATATTGACTGTCATGTCCTTACCCTGCTCGATACCTTCCTGTACAAGCCGACCTTTGGTTGTCTCCCAGGAATGTGAGTTATATCCATAGCCAATACTTTGATAATTTTTATAAGTTTTTGCTAATAGTTTCTGATAACACAGACTCAAACACCTATTTTATATTGCGCATCCAATTATTTCATGTTCAACCCATTTCAAGCTTTCTAAACCTATTTGAAATAACCTTATTACAGTTGTGTGTTATGAAATGTGGTCTATTAAGATCCATTGCTGTAATGGAGCCAGAACTTCTCTGGAACAGCAGCCAAAATTAAAAAAAAAAGATCAAAGGGTAGAAAAAGTCAGTAACTTCTTTCAGAAATCTGAAAGTTGAACCAACACAGTTTTGTAAGGTTCCCTGAAGGTTACTTGAAGGAATCCGTGTAAAAATAGGTGTTGCAACAAATTAGTAAAAAGTTATTAGCACTTAAGATTTGACGGGTAATTCAGTTGGGAGGTATGATATGTTAGCCAACCTATATCTGTAAAACGTTTAGTGCTAGCTAATCACGATTGTTTACTAATTTTCACTTACATTTTATCAAAGCACTTGCTGCTTTCTTTATGATTTTCCTTCGTGTAGCGTAAATTTCACAGTACTTACCTTACAAAACTCCATCAGCTTGTTTACCTTTATACAGAACTGTGTCCAAATGCCAAAAATAATTGTTTACTTCTGAAATTAAAGGGACAGTCCACTCTAAAATGGGAAAAAGATATGTTGTCCGTCTTGAAAAGTTATATAACATTGAACTTTAATCCCGTTTCCAATTGTCATTAGTTTTCCGGCAAATCAATCAAAATCGCAGAAATGTGGGCGATTTTCGTTCGAATTTGCCCAGCATTTTGACGTACATTCGAATTTTGGCGGG
>JAQFZQ010003555.1:0-10459 GCA_034696005.1 Glomeris marginata | reverse complement strand
GAAGTCCCTACATCCTCAAGTGAGTCTTGGTTGTCTGATGTGATCCCATCTGTGAGGTAAAACTCAAGAGTGAAGTGTAAGCCCTCTCCATCAAAAGAGAGGAACCTTACAAATTTTGGGCCCCTCTGGGATCCTGTCTTCAAAGTCCACCCTGAGCGAAGGCTGGTTAATTCCCACTTGTTAAGAGGATGGCACCTACAGTTCCGGATGATGAGTTAAGAAGTCGAAAACTGGACTTGATGTCTCCAGTATACAACATGGGGCTTCTCCCAGTCCTATTGGCAAAAGCCCGAAAAAACCCGGCTATCCGCGAGTCCGGCAGGGCCCGAGCAGTGTCATCAGGAACCTATCAGCCGCAGCTGCAGAGGTGGAGGTAGCACCACAAACATTAAGTACCACGTTACATCCCCAATTCCAACGACGATGAGTCGGTGGTGGCTGTTCAGACAGTCATGGTGATGGCAGCTCGTCAAGGCGCCACCTTGGCCGAAACACTAATCTAGTGGTAGATGCACCAACTTGCACTGAACCCAACCGGTACTCCTACCAACACCACCTCTTTACCTTCTAACCCTTCGCTACCTATTTTTTCGTCCTCCTCGGCATCACCTCCAGATGGTTCAAGCTCTAATATAAATATCGCCCGATCCAAAGATGTTTACAACCGTAGAGTTAACCCTGTTCGTATGAAAATTCCTTTGCTTACTTTTGGAGGTTTACAATACCCTCGTAACCCGCCATTGTCTATTAGAGAATTAGAGGTATTCGGAGGCGTGAATGGTTACTCTGATGAACAAATTATTTTGGAAGTCTGGACGGCTGCATTATTCTGTCCACCCAAAACTGATGCACCTTGACGGAGTTCAGCGATTGGGGTGATTTTGTAATGAAATTTCGTAGAGTATCAATCCATGGCTTTCAGGTACCGTATGGAAAAATAACTTTCCGCTCGGACGCAGGCGCCGGATTAACCTCTCCTGTCCTTCATTGCTGAAATAAAGATGATCTTTGATGAGTATTTGCCCTTGATGAGTGAAATTGACATTGTGAAACATATTTTAAAATTGCCGCATTAGGACTAATCAAAGTGCCTGTGTAATTGCAGTGTTCAGGCAGAGTTTAGGCATTTAGCCGAGTTGACCCACAAACAAGTGGAACTAGAGCGTTGTGATAAGCCGCCATCACCGTGAAATAAGTGTGACGATCCGAAGTTGGGATTCGACAGCGCGCCTTTTCTTCAAGTACCTTCAGCAAAAACAAAAAAGTAGCTGTAAATCAAAATTCACAATATCCCAAGACAGGGGGAACGCACAACTGGTAAATAAGAAAGCCAAGTATTGGAAATGTAAATGATTGGGGCATCTGAGGAAGGATTGCTCAGAAATATCTGAATTGAAAACTACAAAAAACTGATTAGCGCCACCCCATGTGTTTGGGAACGCTGTGATGCCTGTGTTAATGTAAATAGGCTGGTTGTAAATAAAAAGCAAACCAATTAATTTAGGCCTGCTGTATGTCGATTAAAAGGGAAAATGAGCGAGGATGGAACACCTCTGGTAAAACTTAAAATCGGTAATTGTGCTTTGTTTGAATTAATTGATACGGGAGCAGATGTGTCTTTGATAAGTTGATAAGGGAAAGTTGGGTTAAACGACATACAAACACAATGGTGGAACCCACGGATGTGAAGTTAAAATTTGGACCACATTTTGGCTCTGTTTCTCGGCAATTGTCTGCACCGATCCATTGGTCGGGTGGTTATTGCATATAACAATTTATTATCGTTTCTGATTTGAAAGGCAATTTAATTCTGAGACGTGATTTAATTCATTATAATGGCTTAGTCATCACCCTTGCAACACATACTTAGAGATCGAAAGTGGTGCGGACAGTTACCCGTTTTGTCTTGAGAAGTTGTAATGTAAGTTCGCAACAAGGTCATTGCCACCAAATTGCTGCCACAGATTCTCAATGGACCGAGCAATTATCCTCTTTCGCTTGCCCTCAGGCATTTAAAAAGTCTTTTGTGGAGCTTCTCAGCTCGTTTAATAATTTTTTTTTACATCGAATAGACACTGGAGACGCTTTACCAATTTAAAACGCTGCACGACCGATGAACCAATCAAAACGCGACCTTGTCAATGACGCACTGAATGAATTAAAGGTGAAATGACAGGGCGGGAAAAGTGGACATAAACCAACCCTGCCATTTGGTAAATTTGGACTACCCGCCAATACCCGCCAATTAGTCATGCAATGATTGGCCAAAAACGGCATTCGAGGCATTGACCATAGTCCACTTTTCCCCTCTGTCAGTTCACCTTTAATTGAACAGGGGGTGATTGAAAAATCATGTGGCGCAAGGTCTTCACCGCCAGTTCTTGTTCTGAAGTAAAGGGAGGTGTTCGATAATGCATTGATTATAGGCGATTGAATGATTTGACTTGAGTGCATAATTATCCGATACACCGCATCAGCGATATTTTGGCTAATTTGGGGAAGGCTAAGTTCTTTACGACTTTTGACTTGACCCATGGTTATCTGCAAGTTGTGATAGTCGATCGTGTTAAAGAAAAACTGCTTTCTCTACTCACTGTATGTATTTGTTTATTTCTTATCACAATTGGTATTGAAAGAGAGTACAATTCAATTAACATATTTCTATTCTTAGTCGCCTGTCTTCAAACGCATCCAGTAATGTATATAAATAAATGAATAAAAAAATAAATAATAAAGTAATTACAAACTCAAAAAACGAGACATAATATACAATACCTACACGTTCTACTACATGACCATATTCTATATTACGTGTTAACGCCCCTCCCTCCTCTGTTCTTTGCACTTCAATGTGTTTATTTCTTGCCCTTATCATCTGCTCTACTTCCATTTCCCTTCTTACTTCTTTGTTCATTGTCTATATTTTCTTAAGCCATTTCCTTCCCCCTCCATCTTCTCGCAATACCTTCCCCGTCTTCCACCTCCTCATACTCATCTCCACCCCTCCACACTTTTCAATAACATGTTCTAAGGTCTCCTCTTCACTTCCACACACCTTACAGGCCCTTTCCTCCCTCTCCTTCCAGTAATACCTTATCCTTCAGCCCGACTTTCCTTGACTCCAAATATTGAGCCCTCCCCTGTTATCTCTTCAATGTTTTATACCATGGATTAAATTTTGAGTTCTGCGACGTTCTTTTCTTGGGGGACGTGCAAAATGTTACAGAAGTAACTTGTGGGTAAGGCCACGTTAGTGGGGACTTGCAGGGGGAAAGTTCTCGGTAGACGTAATTGCTTAATGACCCCTCATTGGTGCCGTAGAGTACTAGAAGCGCCGTTACGTAGATGACCGCATCAGAAGAGTTGACTGTAGTTCTAATTCTCCCACAGGATGGCAGTGTGAGATGTGCCACTGATGACGAGTTGACCTGGAGTTGCCTACGCTGCTCACCACGAGGCAGCAGGGTGCATGCACTGGAGAGGTTTTAATTTGACCCAAGGTCGATGACTCGGTGCAAGAGTAATCTCAGCGCGAAGAAGTTAGAAAACAGACTTTCAGGTGAGTTTGTTGATCTAAGCTTTTTTATTATGCAACAGCAAAGAACGGAGTTGTCTTTATTTTTACAGTGTTTGGTGAGGGCAAAACATACTTTCAATTTCAGGGCAAGGGCGAGACCTACTTCCCTTGTGGTGAGCGCTGAGGTGCTACCACAAAACAACTAACTAGCAGTGGGAAAAGCTCTCCTTTTTATATGGACTTTTCCCGCCTTTGTCGAGGATGGGCGGAGCTACGCAGCAGGTGTGAACTTAGAAACTAACATAAAATCGTTTAGGCAGAGCGCCTTAGTAAAATAGAAAAACAGAGTTTAGACGGAGCGTCATTATACAATGTTTGTTTACATAGGAAGCGGAGCAGAAAAACGGAACGAACGGGAGAAAAAAGGTTGGTACGTTGCAGTTCTCTATCCTATGCCAATTCATATCTATTCTTCTCTCTCCTATCTCCTTCTTATATCCTCCGGCACATCCCATCCTCTACTTTCCATCTTCCAAACTCTTTCTCTACTCACTGTAGTGTTAATTTTTGGGACAAGAGAGAGACTGGTTAAACCATGTGACAGGAGCTGTGTCTGGGGGTTGACTGGCAGACTTTTATTAGTGAACACTTGGTGGCGCTAGTACAATTCGGATCGATTCTTCAATACGATGCAATAATGGATCGATAGGATACACAATACGTATCGATACGCACATCGATACAACACTCCTCGCGAAGTTTAAATTAGAAAACCAATAGTTATTACACATCAAGTGTAACTACAACTTATACAATGAAAAAGGTGAGTACGTAAAACAGTCGGGCTTGCAGTATTTGCATGTTGTAACTTTGAATTTGTCTGGACCGTCAGAATCAAGAAACAAAACTGCGTTAGTTGGGTTATCAGTTCTTTCTTCTGTCACAGGAACTGGCAATGTATCTGCTTCGGACTGTGAGGCACTGGTCTCAGAAACAGGAACTAACACTGAACTTGCTTCAGGTTCTGGAGCGCTAGTCACCGGAAATTGCTCACAACCACTAATCACTGGAACTTGTTCACAAACACTAATCACAGGTTCTTGTTGTGACTATCCTGGAACCAATTCCAAATTTGGAAAAGCTATCCCCATCATCACTGGCACACTCTTGCACACTATCTTGGAAACACTGTGATGAGATCTTTTTAAAGAACGAGGCATGGCAGGTCGCTGATCACCCTCCTCCGGCAGCAGTAAATTGGGATCCGCACTGCTTAGTGATCCGAAGAGAGTAGTGTTATAAAGGACCATAATCTTGTTTGAACAATACTGTCGCACAAGCACACAATCACCCACTGACAACTTGCTCGATCAGGCACCAGCACGCCTGTCACTATAATGTTTGGCGTGTTCCTTCCTTTAGCTATCCCGAGCTCTGATGTAGAAGACATCTGCCTCAAAATGAAGTTCTGATTGTTTGGTTCTTATCGGAAAACCCCATAGAAATTCAGGCGGGTTTTGTTAGTTGCTGGATGGGATGTAGCTCTGTAGTTGCGAAGGAACTTGTAAAGGATTTTAAACCAAGGTCCTCCCTCCACAGTCGACGTGTAGGCCATCTTCCTGAGATTACTTATAAACTTTTCCACCTTGCCATTTGCATGAGGCCACAATGGAGTAACTTTACGATGCTTAAATCCAAGCTCAGAAGCAAAACTCGCAAAGTCTCTGCTGTTGAAGGGTGGACCACCGTTTGTGTGTAGCTTATAAGGTACCCCATATTCAGCGAACAGGATGGTGAGGGCTCGCTTTACTAGACCTGCTGCTGTGAAAGGCACAAATTCTACTCTTGGGAACCTGGAAAACTAATCTACGAGAATCAGCAGATAACTTCCTCCAAGAAAATGTCTCACAAAATCTGGTCTAAGCTTCTACCATGGCCCCTTTGGATGCTTTATTGGTTATAATGGGGTAGCACTTGATGGTTTCATCCACCATATGATCCATTCCGGGGAGCCTGACCTTTGATCTGAGAAGTTGCTTGGTCTTTACCATCCCCAAATAACCTTCATGTGCTTGATTGATAACTCACTGCTGAAGTGTCTTAGGTACGGTCTATTCTCACAGGCAATTGTGAATTAGTCTTGAAAAATTTTATAAAGCTCAAGTCCATGAATCTTGTATTGGGTTGGCCACTACCCGGTTTGCATTCTTTATCACTTCACAAATTATCGGATCCTTCACCGATTCTATGGCCTACTCTTCAACGCTCAGCGCTTCCAGGATGGGTGCAGAAGTTAAAAGCTTCACAAACACCTCTGCTGGTCTTTCTGGAATGGTATCTTGTCTTGTTAACCGGGTTCCAGTTGCCCCTCGTCGAGAAAGATGTTCTGATGGGTTCATCAAATCAGGAATGTGCTTAATATCAAACTTGTATTGTTGCAACCACAGCAACCACCTTTCCATCCGTGCCGATGGTCTTGAAATTGGATTCTTGAATATTGCGACTAAAGGCTTGTGGTCTGTTTCAACCACTAATTCAGTTCCAAAAATGTACAGATGGAAATGCTGTATCGCCCATCTTATAGACGGGTTTAGTAAAACGTTTATGGGCAGCCGCCGTTCTGTAATATTCGTCCTGACATGTCATCACCACGCCCATTATCTGCCATTGCAGTCGGTATTTGTGAAAGCTGTATTTTGCAGCTGGGTCGCGTTTGTAGGTGTTTGAACATCCCACAACTGCACCTGTGCTGGCCATGCTTAGTTTAAAAACTCCAGTGCACTTTGAACCACTTTCCATGTGACCCAGCTGCAAATTATGCAAATTATCGCTTTCACAAATGCCGACAGTAATAGCGGCCAATAACGTGTTCAATGACGTGTCAGGGCTAAATTCCAGAATGTCGTCAATCCATATACTCTCCAACTTAACCCGTCTATTGCCAGGAGCTGACGTTCCACTTGAGAGTAGCATTGCTTTATAGGCGTTAAGGTATGACTGCTGTAGGCTACAACTTTCAGATCACCATGTTCTGAAGTCTTCTGTCCAAGTACTGCACCTAGACCCATTGGACTTGTATCAATGATGAGATATGTTCGCTTCTTTACATCGTATGGAGTCGTCACGGCTTGCTTGGATGCTTGGATAGAGCTTCTCGGATAGTTTGTAATGCTGCATCATGTTGAGGACCCCATTGCCATTCATGTCCTTGCAGCAATTGTCGAAGAGGAGCAGTTAAATCTGCGAGGTTTCACACAAATTTACCACAATAGGTAATCATTACCAACAGACTACGTAGTTCAGTGACGTTATTAGGTGGTGGTAGTCTTCGAACAGCTTCTACTTTGACTGGATCAGGGCGATCACCCTCAGCAGAGAAGACATGGCCATAAAACACAATTTCCCATCTTGTTGAAGGTACACTTTGCTAAGTTAATAGTAAGTCCCTCTTCTTGAAGATGTCAGAGCACGCTGTGCACAGCACAATCATGTTCTGCTCGATTTTTACCATAAATGAAAATATCATCGCTGAGGTTCAAGAAATTTGGAATTCCCATCAGAACTTGTCCAACAGTTTCCTGAAACACTTCTGCAACAGATGAAACCCCAAAAGTCAATCGTTTGAACCTGAACAGTCTTACATGTGTAGAAAAGGTTTTGTATGTCAGACGCTTGTCAAGTACCAGCTGGTGGTACCCATGTCGAAGATCAACCTTTGAGAAGAACCGGGCTCCATTCAAGGCATAAGTCATGTCATCGATGGTTGGCATCACATGATGTTCTCTTCGGATTGCCAAATTTGTATACCGCATGCCCACACAAAGCCGAATTTCTCCTGGCATCTGTGGCTTAGGAACTGCAGTAAATTGTGAAACCCAAGGTGTTGATCCCACTGCTTTTTCAATAATGTCGTCTCAAAGAAGTCTTTTCAGCTCTTGTTCCACTGCGTCCCTAATGTGGAACGGCATCCTTCTGTGATGTTGGGCAACTGTAGGTCTTTGATGCTTTATGTGAAGGCGAATTTGCATCTTCTTTAACATCTCCATTCCAGTACACAGTCTTGGATAGGCTGCCTGGATGTGTTGCCTAACTGGGGAATACTTTCTGGCCTTAGTGTGCATCATCTTCACCATTTCAAAAAGGTCTAGTGCTTTCGCAGCTGGAAACCCCAACAAAGAGCTGTTGTTCCCCGATGTGACATAGAACACTGTGTCAAAACTCTTTCCTTTCGCCTGAACTTTCCCAGCACTCTTAGAGGTCGGCGACTTCCATAAGGGTAGATTTTTACTCCTGTAGGTCTAGTGGTATCTTCGGGTCCCACTGATTAAACGTGGACTCACCCAGAATGTTGGTTGATGTACCAAAGTCCAATGTGAGTGTGTTGGGCTAACCATTCACCTGGACAGTTTTTTCTGGTGCCTTTTCTTGTCCCTGAAGTTGGATAGCGGCTTTTGTTTCTTCATCTGAAGAATCAGAGTGCATCATTACAGCAAAATTGGTTCGGCGCTTCTGACGTCCGATCCGTGTGCGTGGGCTCAATCTGGCATCGGAAGCTGCCTTTGCGGAGATGGAGTCGTCGATGTGTCAGGCTGGGTTGCGGCTGCTGCGCCAGATCGCTGTGTCCCCTCCGTCACCTAGTGCTTTCGCTGGGTTGCGGCAAAATTTCATATTTGTATTTTCCTATGTGATGACTCTGTTTTTAAGCCACACAAGGCATTCGCCGAATAACTTCGATGCGGATTTGTCTGGGATGAGCCTGGACCAGTGGCTGGACATGGTACGTGGGGCATTCAGGGACACTTTGCTGGTGCAGCCTTCGCCTTCATAGGGTGCGTCTGGGAGTGCCGGTTCTTCTGCTGTGGGTGGGCTGGATGCATCTTCCCAGCGTGATGTCTGCGAGATGTCTGGACTGGCAGCACCGACTCCGAAGCATACTTGTGGTGTGATGAGGGCCTGCTGCCAATGCCGAGTTGGAGCTGGTCCTGTACTTAAGAAAACCCAAGCATGAGTTTGATATACGAGTATGTGGTCGAATATAAAAAAAAATTCATGATACCTTTTTAATGTGATCTTTAAATTGCCACTCGTGCGGGGCTGGTGTCCATTTTCCTTGCCCTGTAGGTCTGTTAATTCTTTTCCACTTAGATGCTGCTTGACTCTCACTCGCCTAATTTCCTGGAAGTCTTTGCTGTAGGGGGTGTGCTTGGGTGATACAAGTGTGTATGCATGCCCTTTACCTCACTGAGCAAACCCTATCCTTGAGACTATGTTTGGAACTTGATATTTGCAGAATACCATTGTTTATGGTTGCAGTCCTCGAGCCTTTATGAGAACCTCAAAGATAGTGGCCCTTGAAAGTGCGTCATGGTCCAAAAGGGTTTGGAAGGTTTGAGAACATGCAAACATACAGGGTATATAAATGGGTGCTCATCGAGCCCCCCTTGTTCGCAGTGTAACTCGATCTCTCTGTGGGAGCGCTTGTAGCTACCCATGGTTACAATTAGCCAAGACCAATGCAGTGGTGGCTAACCACTAGCATAGTCTGTAGGTGTGCAATGCACCTCCTAGTTTAATGACATCGTAATCAGTAGGCCTGAAGGGTAGCGTGGTTGACATGGGTGTCTCAGAAAGAACCAATAAGTTCCCCAAATCCTCAAGTGAGTCTTGGTTGTCTGACGCGATCCCATGCGTGAGGTAAAATTCACGAGTGAAATGTAAGCCCTCTCCATCAAAAGAGAGGATCCTTACACAGTATATTGAAGATGACAAAGGTGTGAAGCTCAATTTGTCAACAGTATTTCACAGCAAGACAAGTTTGGGAATGACAGTGCTTCATATGATCAAGATAATAAAGTGAATACTTCAAACAATAATGTGAAGACAGTGAATTAACATTCTAATGCCCTGCTATCAGTCCTACTGAAAATCTGTGTTAGGAAATAAAAAAATGGTTTGATTTGATGAAGTCAACAAATAAGCAAGAGTTAAATGGTTCCGTCATGAAAAGTTGGAAGGATAATTGTACCAAATACTTTAGGGATCTTCTACAGTCAATGCCAAGACATTCAACTATCATATGGGTGTGCGCTTACTTCCAGTATTGGAGGTGGTGAGTTCAAATCCATAATAATCATGACTACAAACTCATTGGTGATTAAAAGTCCATGACACCTGATGAGGCCATTTGGCCGAAACAAGCTTGTCGTGTCTGAAAAATTCTCTGGTAATAGTCGATTCCAAATTTAATTGGCGAGGTATTACCATAAGGAGAAATAATGCAAGAAGGATAAAAAACTATTCAATGCCAAGACATATTTCAGAACTGATGATGGCATGTGGACACCCAAAGAAGAATTATGTTTCATTGTCTGTATAATATTAAATACTTATTTCCAACCTAAAATAATATTAGATACTTTTTCCAAACTAAAATGTTATTAAAGGTGAACTGACAGCAAATCCTAACACGCCCTTTCCAGTGTACCCTTCTCAGCCAATCAGAGCAAATCAACCTAACACTGGTCGCAAAAAATCTCGAAATGTCCGTTTTCTCCACACATCAGCTTTTGGTAGGCGATTATTTGTGAGTATATTGATCAATTTTCACCAAAAATGATTGTGTTAGGATTCGCGGTCAGTTCACCTTTAATACTTTTTCCCTACATAGGTTTGATATTTTTGTTTTTGTGATTCAGATGTCATCACTGTTATTTAACACTGATTTTTTGTTGAATGCATACACTAGTATTGATAAACATATAGTGATGATTTCAGTTGTCAATTGTTATTACATACCATGCAATAAGTATGGGAGTCTGTCCCCAACTATAACATTTCCAGATTTACAAATTTATCGCATACTTTATACAATACAATACAATACAATACAATATGTCAGGCAACTACAGGCTCATGGCCCAACTAGGTTGCCTCTGTCAAGTA
>JAQFZQ010003554.1:0-10460 GCA_034696005.1 Glomeris marginata | reverse complement strand
CATAATCTTATAGGAAAAAGCCTCAGGATTCCGAATCTGTCCTCGGAATCGACACTGCTATCACGGTTTAGGAGATACTCGACTTTTAGTGGATGCATTCAAAGTGAAACTTTATTGCGTTTAGTTGTCACGGTTTAGGCAAAAGCTTGGGGCGGCAATCAACCTGAATCGTTATCACCTGTACATATTGGTGGAGATATAACAAATGTTTTCTGCATACATATTGTCATAAAAAATTAACGATTTGATCGCTGTTGCAATGCAATATTTCCGCCCCAAGCTTTTATGTGTGATGTTGGGCGGTTGAAATTTAATTTTTTTGCTTTTTAGTGGGTATTTTAAAAGCTTGTTTTAAAAAAAAATGTATACATTTTTAAAAAGTGAGTGCAACCAACTTTTTGACTTCCCCTGTTACTACGTGTATGCAATCTGTGAATGATTCTTCCTTTTGGTAAAATAAGTAGTAAATTGTTCCAATTAACTCAATGTTACATTGTGCAACACCATTCTTCCTTTGTTTGAGGTCAGGATAAGGTGACAGTATTTGCAACAGCTATAGCGAAATCGTTCAATGAACTGAATATAGTATTAGATTTTCAAAACTAATACGAATTCGGCAGCATCTTTTACAGTTGTCGATTTAGTTTTTCAAAAACTATTGGAGATTGGCTGGAGGTCAAAGGTGACGTGCCCATTCGGGTCACCCTGCCTCGTTTTTTATAACATCATGTCGTTCAGAATTTTAACAAACTGCAGTTTAGCACAATATGAAGAAATCTTGTTAAGTATATGGAACGCCCTATACAAATTTATTTGCCAATGTTGATTTGGTACATGTGGGTGTGTGTGGGGGGTACTGTATAGGAATGTGCGGGTGCTTTTTTCCAATGCAGCCATCAAATTTGATATCCGACCACGTTGTCAAGGGCATCTGCGGAGCCTATCTTTTAAAGAGAACAAAAATTGTCATTAATTCAAATTGTACTGTTTAAAAGCATCACATGATGAGTTCAAAAGCTCAGGTTACCAGTTTTTCAAATAAGTACACCTTAATAAATACATCTATTTATTTCAAACAGGCAACTTGCGTTTTTTAGCTCGCCATGATGCTTTTTAACCTTGCAATTTGAATTACCGGTCAATCTTCAACTGTTTAAAAGTTATAGGACAATGATGCCCTTGGAAACATGGCTATATTTCAAGTTTGATGGCTACATATTGGAAAAAGCACATACACATTCCTGTCTTTCCCCCCCCCCCCCCAAGTGTGCATTTCCATGCATATATTTTGCCGTTTGCAATTAAATTTTCAAAGGCGGTCTCCTAATTTACTAAATCCTGTATATGTTGCATGGATACCCACCTATGAGCAAATATAGGAAGAGGCTGTTTGTGGTCTTATCTGTGTCTCTTAGCAAGGGATATAAATTTGTAAGCGATCTTCATATGTCAAAGTTGGACGAACGTTTTTTATGTCTATCTGTTATTCACGGAAATCCCATGTGTCCTTGAATGACACAATCAAGGCTACATGTCTGACATATTTTTGAATGTCCATTGCATGTCAACTTCCTTGTAAAATTAATAAAATGAACACTTATTTATACATATACTACGTACATATTACTATCAGCCATCAATATACAGGGTGTTAATAAATAAGTGTTACAAACTTCTAGGCTTTTAGGGGGGCATTTGGGAACATATTTGCCAATACACCCATGGTCCCTGTGCACTATACCAAGAGTGGCACTACTGATGATGAGGTTTGCACTTAACAATATTATTTAAGTAACCGTGGTTGCACCCATTAGCTTTTGGGGGGAGTGCATTTCCGATAATGGTTTATTAGCAAATATGTTCCCAAATTCCCCACCAAATGCCCTAGAAGTTTGTAACACTTATTCATTAACACCCTGTATAAGCATGTATACATGCTCTCTATAACAGGCAGATATCCCCAGAACAGATGCGCAACAATTTTCTGCCCTCTATTCACAAGTTTCTCGGACCGTGTTTCACCTAACCGCCGATAGGTGGCGGCACGTTAGTCACCCGCCATATTGGTGATGTTGCTGCCTACAGCTATACAGCTAATGAGCTGACGGGATTGCAGGCCCTGCACCAAGGCTAGCTTTCCCCAAGCTGTGAAAATGAAGCCCTTTTGTTTCCATTAGGGCCATTGGGCCATTTGAATTACATTGAGCCCTTTGGATTGCATTGGGCTATTTGGATTCCTTTAGGACCAATGGGCCCTTTGGATTCTATTTGAAACATTAGGTCCTTGGAATCTGTTAGGGCTATTGGGTCCTTTGCATTCCATAAGGACTCTTGGGTCCTTTGCATTCCATAAGGACTCTTGAGTCCTTTTGATCTTTTTAGAAACTTTGGGTCCTTTGGATCTGTTAGGACAATTGGACTGTATTAGGCCCATTGGGCTAATTGAACGACAGTGACGTCACAGGAGCTGAGCGTTTGAGGCTAGGCATAATATGGCACAGCGTCATCACATGACGTGTCAACAGCACCACGTTGGCCCATTGATAGCAGTGCCACCACACGGATGTCGCCAGTAACGTTGTCGAGAAACTTGTGAATAGAGGGTGTAAATGTAATGGTACTTACAAACTTTCAGGGTATATTCCCTGCATAAAAGCAAGGCATAAATTTCCTATCAACACATTTCCCAAACGTGACATTGTAATTCATGCTCCCCACATCTTACCATTGATTATTTATTAGAAATGCTACATGGTTTTACAGCAGATGCTCAAAATGTCCTCCATGGGATGCAATGCATGCTTTGGCCCACTTTCCACTCAATTTCCTCTGTATAGCAGCCATAAATTGTATGCCTTTGTTATAAACCACAAATTGTCACAGCTTATATAATAAGCTATGGAAGGAATTTGAATAAAGCCGGTTCATGCACTTTATAATTGTTGGAAAGTTAGGTCACTCCAACAAACATCCCTTCAGAAGATGTACAGGCTGATATGGGTGGATTTGAATATTAAACCACAGATTTCACAAAAACTGTAATTATTACTAGTAATTTACTGGAGCACTGCTCCATAAGTCGGCTTTTCTTGATCTTCCCACTGTGTATAATTAAGTTACATCACTCTTGGTTACATCTAATGGCGTTTGAATAGCGAAAATAAAAAGACTAATGAAGTTAACAAAATGGCGCTTGTAGTTATGCATTATTGTGCAAGTGCATATTGTGCTAGTGGCAATTTTAAAACTTCCAGCAGCGAGCAACAACGCACAGCGTAAACATTTTAATTATCAAATGCAGAGCTTAGGGTCAGCTGAGTTGACCCCTTTATCTAGCAGAAAAAAGGTTGTATGGGGCCCATATGGGAGCTGCCCATGCAAACAAAATATGATGGAGCAACAATGTACTTACCTATACTTGTATCACAATAAATGTAAGAAAAAGTCATGGGTTATTTTATTGTCTTTTGCTGTATATACGGAACTTAGTTTGCATATACTTATTCTAAGCATATACCTACATATGTAGTTGTATCAATCAATGCTCACACTCAATTACGTCAGGTGCATCTCATATTTGAACTCAATATGTATTATACATATTTTATTTCAATATTATATTTTATTCCGATATTATATTTTGTTGCAATATTTTATTTTTAATGCAGTACTATATAGCACATATTGCAAGACATTTTGTGGATGAAGGTTGAAATTAGTGTAAAAACATATATACAAATTAGCTCTTTTCCAATTTGTTGTTTATTGATCAATAAAATATTTTATTGAAATGACTGCAGTATATTTTCTGAAGGTATTTCGGACTTTTTGTAATGTTTTAATAGTCTGAACTGAACTTCACCCGTCCATACGTGCGTCCCCTCATTTCAAGTAGGATCGTCCTATCGGTATTATCGCAATATCGATACGACAACGCAAGATTTGAGATGCTGCTGATGCAGAGATGACGACCGCAAATTTAGTACGGACGCTGCACTGCTGCACTCGTCGGTGATTCGTGAAGGGATTGAGATGGCGGGACACACGGAGTTGACTGCCCTAGATTACGTGATATTTTCGCTAACACTGGCCATTCCGGTAGCTGTGGGCATCTACCATGCCGTTCGAAGCGCACGACACTCCGCAACTAGCACTACTTCGGCCACTGACTCGTACTTATTGGCCGGCAGACAGATGAAGACGGTGCCGGTCAGCTTGTCTTCATTTGCCACCACTATTTCGACTATTGCTTTTGTCGGATATCCGGCCGAAGCGTACACTTATGGATTCCAGATAGCTTTTGCAGCTCTAGGTTTCATCATTTCCATCCCTGTCACAATTTTCATCTTTCTACCTGTGTTCTATGACCAACGCTTCACAAGCGTCTTTGAGGTATATATTTTTCAATCACTATTATATTTTCTTAATTTACTGAAAACATTCTGGAATTAATTGGGTAAAAGTAGATTAATTTGTGGACAGTGTAATATTTCATGTACAGTATCAAGATTTATAATAATTAATATATGATATTGCAAATGGATTAATGGAAACAGTGTGCAGAAGCAGTATTGGCATAAAATAAACATTTTCAAATTAATGTAGTCAATATTTTGGTAAACTATAAATAAAATGTTTATATCAAGTCAATTGTTCTTGTATTTTATTTACTGAGAATGAATTTTCATATTTGCAATATAAAATGTATTTTAAATCATATATAATTAAAAACAAGATAATCGATTATTCAAGCTAAACTCCAAAATCTGGGAAAAAATGAATATAATGTTGCAGTAGCAGTGCCTAAAGCGATTTAGATAAATCTTCAGAAACATATGCTTTATATATTTTATTTGACCATGTACGTATTTTTTTATGGTAATGTTTCCTTTCCTGTTTAATCAACTTACAGTTTTTATCCAGAAGGTTTAGTCATGCAACTAGGAAGTTATGTTCAGCTCTGTTCGTGCTACTGATGGTAAGACCATGTGTGAAGTAATTTAAAATGTCCTATATACATAATATATTAATCAATTAACTTGATACCTTTCAGACTTTCTACATCAGCGTTATAATTTACGGCACGACAGCTGTCCTAACATACGGTATTGTTTTCTTTTTGTGTGAATGAGATTCACTTTACAATTTATCAATATCCATATAAACATACTATTGATATACTTTTCTAATGCAGTGACTACATTTGACACTTGGACTGCAGCAGCTGCATTATGCATAGTTTGCACCATCTACACTACAATGGTATCACATTGAACTTTTTGTGCAGAATTTAAGTTCCATGTCATATATATTTCCTTATCACGTATACACCATTTGTTTTATAGGGTGGGATGAGGGCTGTGATTTGGACGGATTTCATCCAAGCGTTTATCATGTTTGCCACAATGTTCTTCATTGTTGGAAAAGGAGTGCATGATGTTGGAGGATTCACACACATATGGGAAATAAACAGTCGCAGTGGACGATTGGATGTAATGTGAGGAGAAAAGCCAATTCTTGCCAAAATGATAGACATACTTTTTCTATAAAAAAGCTAATTTTTTAATTGAACAATTTCTGATACAATGCTCTCTTATTCGTATGACAGGTTTGACCTCGATCCTTTCCAACGGCTCTCATTTTGGACAGTCACATTTGGAATATTTTTCATCAGCCTGGTTCATAATAATGCCAATCAAACAGTGATTCAAAGATACTTCAGTTGCCCGTCTTTGAAGGTCGCTCAAAAGTACAAAAGGCTTAGTATTTATTGGATGTATGCGCGCACTAACTGTTATGTGCATGCGATGTCTTAATTTGCAAACTGATGCAATAAGCATTCTACAAATATGTATTTAAATCAAAATTATATACAAGTGTGTAGATTTACTTGACTGAATTTTTCAGAATGCTACAGTGATAGTTTGTTTCTTGTTGCCTATATCATACGAGATTTAGTGGTTATTGTATTTCATTTTGGCATTAGTTAGTCAATATTATAGGTTAATAATGTAATTTGTTGAATAATTTTGCATTTTTAATCCATGAGACTGAATAAATGTATCTTTATATTAAACAAATGCAGTGGTTTTCTGCTATGGAAATTGCTAGCATTAGCATACAGGAAATCCAAGAGGAAATGTAAACGAAGTACAAGTGTAAATGGATTTGTAAGACTTGTGATAAGTGATGCAACACCTTGCAAGAGGAACATACTTTCACTCTAGCCTTGTGAAAAGAAATCTATGAATCTCTATTTATATTCTCCCAAATATGGAGTTGACCACATGTGCATGACAGAATAATGCTAACATGTTCCTGCAAGGTTAAGATTAACATTTTTATGTATAAATTGCAGTACTGTGATTGTGAGCTGTGTAGTTTCTGCTCTCGTCCTGTTCCTATTTTCTTTTGTGGGACTTATACTGTATACGGCGTACGAAAACTGCGATCCTCTTTTGCATAAAGATATATCTTCAAGAAACCAGGTTTTGCATACTTCATATATGTTGGATTGAGTTTTAAATATAGTGTACCAATATATTCAACGTTTACAATATCCATTTCATTAGCTCATGCCCTTATTTTTGGTGAGTTTGGCGGGAAATATACCTGGGCTTGTTGGGCTCATCGTTGCAGGAATGTGCAGCGCTGCATTGAGGTACTAGGCGACAATTGAGGATACTGAATAAAATCACCAATTATGTGTCAAAGAATTGCTCCGTTTGTTATTCTAGCACATTGTCTTCAGCATGCAACTCTTTGGCAGCAATCATTCTAGAAGATTTACTGCGACCCAGCCTGCCACAGTTATCAGAAAAAAAGGCACTAACGATATCTCGGGTCATATGTAAGTTAAACCATATTTTTCCCTGTTCCTTAAATATTTAATCAATAATATTTAAATATCTTGCAATTCTCAGCTGCAGTATATGGACTAAGCTGCCTGGGATTTACAGCAGTTGCCAGCACATTTCCTAATGTCTTACCGGTAAGCTTCACGCTTTGTAAAAACTTTTTGGGAAATGCAAAAAATTCAAGTCCCTATATAAAACTATACTGTAACTTGTTCATATTGAGTTAATTTGTTTTCAGAAAAATAGTTTACTTGAACCATCCCTGTGTTTGTAGCAGTTTGATCAAAATTAATGAGTTCAGGTTAACTAAATATAAAGTTCAATGTGCAATTACAAAACATAATAACTATATTTAAAATTCTGGTTTGAATTAACATCAAATTGGAGCAAGTTACAACAGTTTAAAAGCGATTTAATGCACTTTTTTTCATGTGATGCGCTGCCAGAAGGAGCTTAATATATGTTGCATAATATGGCTATTTGTTTTGTGTTTTTAAGGCAGCTACTCAAGCATTGAACATAATTGGTGCACCAACATTGGCCATTTTTCTAATGGGTATAGTGATTCCACATACAAACTCAACGGTACAGATTCAGTATATAAGTGAAGGTATAGAAAAATGCAAGGATGTGTTTGACAAAATTTTGCATTGTTCTCTTTCAGGGTGCAATAACCGGCTTCTTAGCAGGCTTGGGTGTGGCAATGTGGATTTCTATAGGCACCATGATTGTAGATCCCTACATCCCAACATGTGTAATTAGCATTTCCGGGTGCAATTCTTCCGTTGGAATCTACAATACAACTGGGTGGGATTTTGTTGACACTACACCTGCCCACGCGATTTTTACAAGTGTGCCAAAGTGAGTATATACATCCAAGTTTAGAAAGAAAGTTTACTGATGCATGACTAGCAATTAAGTGATATATACTATATCCTATATACAGCCTTGAACCAGTCACTGTATATCACTTGTCTTATATGCTCCATGGGCCGGTTGCCTTCTTTGCTGCAATCATTGTAGCATTGATTGTCAGCTTATTTACAGGTATAGGGTAAGTGCGCGAGTAAGATTCCGCATTTTGAAATGAAATTTTTGAAATTACGTTTGCCACTGCTGATAATAGCTCTTTCTATCGTCTTATTTAATTTTGTAATACTTCATTTCAATGTTTGTTTGTACATTATAAAACTAGTTCCTCTACATTTTTCATAATTTTTTTTAATTTTGTCATTTTTACCTTGAATTTATTTTTCATTTATGTACATCATCCTATACTTCAGGTGAGTGGCAATAATGTAAAACATATTTTTAAAGGTAAATATGTAACAGATGTAACAGATTCATTTTGCTGCATACTGTATTGGACAATTTGAATTTCAAAATGTTGTAATATACTTTATTTGTGCGCCTGTCAGTATATTTTCTGCTATTGTGATACGTTCTGACAAGTGGTAAAAAATATGATTTTTGAATTTACAGATAAATACGATCCACCAAAAGTTGATCATAATCTTGTAGCACCAGTATTATTGAGGGTTTATAAACGGGCCCCAAAATGCATTCAAAAACTCCTCGGATATCAGGTAAGTTCACTTGGCTAACAGGTCATTGAATTACCATAAATTAACACGTTTTATATCATTATTTGTTTTTTAGAAAATCCATTTTCCAGCACCTGAAGAAGGTAATAACTTGATGAAAGTTGGTTCCCCTCCAGTTACTGCATCAAATAATGCTGAAGTAGAAATTCAGACTTACAGTTGATCAGTATAATTCCTTAGGGATAAAATTAATGGCAGGATATTTTCATTCCATTCGGGTTTTAATTAAGAATCTCCTTAATCATGTACTTAAAACATATCTGCATTTAATTTTCATGCAAAAAAACTTGGGATATTCTCCAAGAAGTGCCACACTAAATTTATATCTTTACAACATTTCATAGATGTGTGCCTGCAAAGTGTTGCTAGGGGAACCACAATTCCATGGCAAAATAAATATATCATTTCATAGAAACTGTTTTGATAGCATTGCGTCAATTACCATGGCTAATTCAATGTCATTTGTCAAATTAGTTTTGGAAGCTATCCAGAAATATTTTTTGTACTATGCATACGATATATGCTTACTTAATTTTTTGAGATTTTGTTTTTTGATGCCCTTGTAATATGGGTCACTAATATATCCATAATTATAAAACACTTGTATTCCATTTTATGGTTTCTCAAAATAATTATTACAATATAGTATAACCAATATTTCCAATTTACTCTTGTGATTTTGTAGCAGTGCATGACACCTCAATCATTATTTTAAGTGGTCGTGCATGTCAAAGTATAGACATAATGTATATTTGGTGTTAAGTCATCTTGGTATTATGTAGAAGCAACAGAACTTTATACAGGTTGTGTTATACGTTTAAATTTTGTTTATTACAATAAATAATAATGGATATATATGTAGCAGTGTATTGCTGTTTGCCATCCAGCAGACATTAGTGTTTATAGCTAGTAAACAACAAAAACTGGTTCTGCTGGTTTTTCACTATTTCTAAGAATGAAGTAACCTACTTTTTACCAGAATACAAAACGTGGCTTGAATACTGAGCGGAATGAACGGATTATACGTTTCATTGAAACAAGTTTGGCTCAGTTGTCACGACCTTATTATGATCATATGATATTCCATCCTATTAAATTGTGACCTTTGTGACATGTCCTCATATATCAAGCCAATGAAGCTCTAGTTATACGTAGTAGTACGCTCAGTGGTCAAGAAATATATGCAAGAATGAAAATCGACATCCATTGCCACATTTTGCCTGAAACCTGGCCTGACCTTCAAAAGGTAATTCAAATTACATGTGTATTTCAAATCGGTCAACCATGCATCTGCAGGCAAACAAGTTTATAAGGAGCTCAGCTGGGTACACGTCATGCACAACACTTTTTTACTTGCTCTGTGCCAAAGATTTTACAATTTAGATTGCATGCTTATTATGTATGTTGATAGAAAAATGCAAACTGATATTCTTGATATTATTTATAAAAACAAATTCGCGGAAGTGCATGGAATAATTAGCTGTATGTTTTGATCATGCAATGGAATTTTCCAGAATATTCTGGGAAACGAACCATATCATAGATGAAATCTCTTGATGAAATATAATGCAATTACAGAAATATGGATACAGTGGATGGATTCAAATGGAACACCAAGACACTAGCAACCAAAATCGCAAAACTGCCAGAATGATGAGGGACACTGGCCAATTCTTCAGAAATGTTGGTGAAAATATGTGGTCTTTGGAAGCACGTCTACAAGAAATGGACCAAACTGGTTATTGCAGAATTAATCACATTGCTTCCTCAAACAATAGTTTATTTTATTTAAATTCCCTGATAAATTAATTAACTTTTTTAATTATAGTTTCCAGTGTATAATATATTGTATATTCCCTGGAAAAGTCCGACTCGACGTATGGGTAGTTTAAAATAGCAATTATCCTTACAAAAATCTCAGTTCCCAGTAAAAAAACGTCATGCACAACTGTGCATAGCATGCAGGATTTTCCACGCAGGATTGTGCATGTTGATATGC
>JAQFZQ010003553.1:0-10460 GCA_034696005.1 Glomeris marginata | reverse complement strand
ACACCATATTCGGTGATACATTAAGGATGTAGATCCTACCGCACATCCTACTGCTGGCAAAACTGTTGTATTTTTTTTGTAAAATAGCTACTGCGTTAAAAAATCTCACAATTTCAGCAAAATTTAAGAAAATTAGTGTGAGCTTATGGTGAAATTCTGGTTGCAATTGGTGTCGACAATTTTAACGTTATCAGTTCACCTTTAAATTACAATGCAAATATTAATATAAATATAAATTCCCATCATATCCCTTCACATTTTATTTAATATTTCCATGTCTTTGCCCATCCTTTGCTGAACAATGTGCCCCAAGAGTAAACAAACCAGCATAATGTTCGTGAATAAAGTTGCACATGGCAATGAAAGCTATTTTTAAGTTGAAGATGAAAGCCGAAAAAGCTTTATGTGTCCTAACCCAGTAAAAGTATGTAGTACACATATGTGTAGTTTGTTTTTCATGAACAAGCTTCCATCATGTGCCACATGTGAGTGCAATAAAACGGACAGTTTCTCAAAACTTGGCCTCTATATGTATAAGAGTAGGGTACCAATCTAGTTCTTCACTATCCACATATACATACATCTAGGCATGTATGTCAGGGCCAATTGCAGCAGATGGCTGCACCTGTAATGGACCAATGGCCGCTTGTCCTGGCAGTTTGAGTTTGCCTGACCTAATTTTGGCAGACCATCTCCTCCCACAATTCAATTTTACAGCTGCTCTAATGTCCCTGAGAAATGAGCAAAACAACTCGCACCGATTTGTCATCCATTTTCCTACTTTTCCCATCAAAAAATGCACTTTTTACTGTAATATTACCAGCAAAATAGCCCCTTTGGGAACAAATATGGCCGCCATTTTTCCAAGTAGTGACTTTGCAATCATATTGCAATCATTGCATAGGGTACATAGATGCATTTTCAGATTTTACACTTTTAATACTTATTACATAGGCTCTATATTAAAAGAGCTGTCATTATAATCCTAAAGAATGTAACAATAAACTTTTGCAGAAATTTGTAGGTTTACTGATACACTTGAATGAATTAAAGTTTAGCTGGGAAAATAATGTTTTTTATAGTAGTATTTAATATTTAATATTCACAAAATAGCATAGCATAATAAATTTCTTCATTAATTCTGATACAATTTTGCATTTTTGATAATTAACTTAATTTCAGATGCAAGTAATTGTTTGCCAAATGGAGCTGTCATATTTCATCAATAAATGATGATTTTATTATTTTGGAATATCAATGCAAATGAAAAAAAAAAAACAAACAAGATTAACATACTTTCTATTAAACTACATTTAGCTAAGTATGTTACTATATAATAAATAGCTTATTTTAACTGACCAAGTGAGTGAAAAAATACAATTTTTATCTATAAAATATCAATTTATGCATGTACCAATCTAATTAACCACTTGGCAAATTCCCTAATTGATCTAACATCATGAGGACACAGCCAAAATGTGAAAGGTTCTTGTCAGTGAGACATAACTGACAATCTTAGGATAATGGAATGTGAGCAAGTTCAAAGCTAACAGCTAATGTGCATGCAATTAAGTGACATTGGCAGGAACCATTAACTTGTGAAATGTGCCCTAATGACAGCCATAGATATAACTATGAACTTCTTTCATTCAGAAAGATGCTTCGAAGAATAAACACATTAATTTTGTGCAGTTCTGGGATTTTGCAGGTCTTTTATGCATTATTAAACAATTTTCATTACTGTACAGCACATTGCAGCATTGTAAATGTAATATTTATCAAGTCAACAAACATAAAAGTGCAATCTGGTGTTAAAATGAAGTATTTGCAGGGACAAACTCGAAACAATTCATGTTAATCAACAGAAAACAACTGTATTTGTCTACAAAATACATGTGCCTTGCACAGGTAAGTCATGGAGTATGCAACTGCTTTTTGCCTCAAGCAAAGTGTTCATACATTTACTTGCTTTGGTTAGGCCTAATGCATATCTACATGAAGATATGTATAACAGTCAATTTCACATATAGTACTAGCACATATAATGGCTGGCCCATTTGTTTTTTGTACCATGTCCCACTGCTATTTGTCAAATCGATATCCATGCAGCATACGTATAATGAAGCCATTAGCCAGTGGTGCTGTTTTGCTAACTTGGAATTGGATATGGTCCTTTGTAATTTCGTTATTCAAACATCATCAATCAATAGGATCAACATGAGCTTTTAAGCTTTTAGGGGGAGGGGATTGGTTGGCCAATGATATATGTTATTTATAATATTGACTGAAGGGACTTTATATAAGGAATTCTAAACAAAGGGCACAAAAAGTAATTTTTGTGAGTCACCATGCACTTTATCAACTACTTGCACTTATTTATTATAATACTGTATACCATAGAATAAACCTATTCCTTGGGTATATATTGGCCCTAATGGAGAAAAGACAACTTTGTCTTAATACTTGCAACCACTTGATGTCCTACCAGAATAGAATATATTAGTTTGATCAAGTGCTATTGGCTGTTCCTTATTGGGCGGGGTTTCATATTCCCAAACCTTGAATCAAAAGGAGCGCAGCAATAGTAGCTCGTGAGGCCACTAGCAGCGCTGGGGGTCCGTTCAAAGTCTGTGTCCATGCCTTTGAATTAAGGGCCTTGATTGGACATAGCGCTCAGAATACAGTCGCCTGATTACATTGTGTGGTAATAAAGTACAGTGAATGGTCCTGTATTTTATATGCCACCACAAGTTGCCTGATTCCCCCAACCAATGTCAAGTCCCTTTTTGTGCTTGATCAAACAATAACCTTGTTAAATAATAATATATAATAATCCTATTGTTAACGGGTCCTCTACACTAGCATTGTGCCTTAAAGGGACAGTCCACTCTAAAATGGGAAACAGATATGTTGTTCGTCTTGAAAAGTTATATAACATTGAACTTTAAACCCGTTTCCTATTGTCATTAGTTTTCCGGCAAATAAATCAAAATCGCAGAAATTCGGGCCCAGACAGGCCGGTCGAATGAGGGGATGCATCCGTCGGAACTACGACACGCCTCAAACGGCGCCGATCGAACGTATCAACGAACGGCTGATCCGTCCGTTGCGACTCTCCCCCGCCAAAATTCGAATGTACGTCAAAATGCTGGGCAATTTCGAACGAAAATTGCCCACATTTCTGCGATTTTTATTTATTTGCCGGAAAACTAATGACAATTGGAAACGGGTTTAAAGTTCAATGTTATATAACTTTTCAAGACGAACAACATATCTTTTTCCCATTTTAGAGTTGACTGTCCCTTCAACCCGGGGGCCCATCCCAACCTATTCCATTTCTCGCAAGCAAGTGTGCTAACCCTTAGCTCGTAGACTCATATGGGTTGCAACACAAGCATATTTAATGCACACACACTTGTTTTAGGGCCCACAGCGAATCCCTATGTAGATACTCTAGTTAATTAGAAGATAGGTGAAACCGGAGAACCCAGAGAAAACCCATCGCAAACTGGCAGGATAACTAGAACACTCCTTTGCACATGCTAGACCCAGGATCGAACTCAGGACCACATATGTACAAGGCGAGTGCTCTAACCGCTACGCCACCAGCCGCCCTAACAATAACCTTGTTATGGTCTTCTATTTGCCCTAATGATGGCTGTGGTTAGCAGCTGAAACATGACAGCGTGTAAAATCCTTTGAATAAAGGGTTGCTGAATAATTATGAGCTAGAGGATATTCTGTGAAAGATTAATAGGATATGCCTATGTTTGAGGATACTGTACTAGTATATTATTTTGGGAAAATGGGGTTTGTTGTGACGTGAACGTCCGCTGTGGCCTGTTGGATTCTTGTTTTTGGCTTCGTTTTTTGGTCTGATTGGTGTGGTCTTTGCTTGCACGCATGCTGCCCCTTCTAGTGTCGGTTGCATCGTCCTCTACTCACACTCGGTTATGTCCAAGTACGCCCCACTGGTAAGCACTACTGTCTTTCTATACCTCTTTCTCGAACTGTTAACAACCTCATTGATCTATTTGTACCAGCAGAGAATGACCTAACACCACCAACACCTTCCTTACCTTCTTCTTATTCCCCCTGTTCTTATACTGCCTTCTTCTTCTTTCCTTCTTCTTTGCAACCTAATCTATATATAATTCCCTGCATTAAACCCTTCTTGCAAATCAAGATTGTCACGTTATTCTTCCTTGTTGTTATGGAATGTTAATTATTTCTCTATATATATTTCAAACTAAACACGTTCAGACCACATTTTTACCGGTCTTCCATTTTGCATCGTATCGACAAGATCCACTATATAACCTTTAGCAGGCCCCTATATATTGAATGCCTTCATCCAATAACTGTAATTCAGTCTGTTATCAACATTGTATTGCTGTAGGGAGGGGGGAGGAGGAAGAAACTGTTTGCAAAGTAAGCAAAGCAAATAGCAACCATAGATTGGTCCGGGACTCGAAGCGATGATAATGCGTATAATAAATTATAGTTTGCTTCCATGCATTTCAAATTTCCTATACACTGTGTTGTTCTTTTTTCTACCGTGTGATGTAGGGCTCAGCGGACTCAAATTATAGCCAACCTTCTTCAGATCTGTCTTTGGATGAGGAGAGGGAAGCCTTGCGAAGAGAAACAGAGAGACAAGCATTGGCTCAACTGGAGAAAGCAAGGGTATCTATTAAGATCTTACTAATATACATTAATTCCCTTCATTACTTGATATAATATCTAGTCAGCTGTCCCATGAAAACTATCCTTTGTTTCAAATTAAGGTTGGCAATTAGATCCCGTTGTCTTAAGAACCTTACGTAATCTCTAAATGGCTAATCCATGCAGTCTTGTTCATCATTTGATCTACATATATTCAAATATAATACAAAGATTGGTTAACCTGAGAGTCTATTCCATAAATATTGCTATGACAATAGTACCTTGGAAGGAAGGTACACCAAATTTGGTGTCATTATAATTTCCAGAATGATTCCTATAAATGTTCTTTTGGGGTGATGGTTGGGCAGGGATAGATGGTAGGGTCTAGTGTCTTCTAGCAAGTGAAAGTGAATCCATGTATATTATACTAACCTTATTCATTGCATTAATAAGCAGAATAAACCGGTGGCATTTGCTGTTCGTACGAACGTCAGCTACGATGGTTCATTGGATGACGATTCCCCGGTTCACGGTTCAGCAATCTCATTCGGAGTCCGTGACTTTCTTCACATCAAAGAGGTAGATAGCATTCCTTCAAGGTATACTTAAGCTACTTACTTAGTTTATTAGAATAATAGGGGAAGGGGTGGTCCGTTGAATCAGACTGATTTACGGAACATGTCGTGATCCGATGCAGCTTCATAACATAATTTGCCTTGCAAATGCATTCTAGAAATACAATAACGATTGGTGGATCGGCAGATTGGTTAAAGAAGGGTGTGACGTAGGGTTTATTCCGAGCCCTGTCAAGTTGGAGACTCTACGTCTTCAGCAGACACAACAAAGGGGCTCAAAACTTTACGCTAAGTACGTGTTCCTTTCTTCCATATATCCATCCACATGGTATTATTTGGCCGCCATTGCACCAGTCAGCCTGCTAAGTACATACATTACACCAGGGCATTAAAGCATGTCTTCCAAACCATCCACCTGTGATCAGGATCATACCATAAGTGCCTAACTGGAGAAAGTTACATCAGTAAGCGAACGCATTGGTGTCTAAGGTCTGACTGCCATAATGGCGGTCAAATAATGACCAGTGGATAACTAATATACTATGATCATTATTATACTGGTAATCTCAAACCTTATCATGTCTACATCCTTCACGTACAGCAAACAGATGTCATCTCCTAATCTAACGTTGTACGACCAACCTAACTCGAAGCCAACATCTAGAGGTTCAACGCCACCAACTCCAGGTGAGGAAATGTCACATACCATCACTTTATCCACAAAATTAAGCTACCAATGTGTATTTCCAACAACCTTGTGATAGATTAGGATGTGCTACATAAATACATGCCATGTAAAGTTTTACAATGCAGTCATGGAGTTGTGTGCATTTCCGAAGGTCTAGAAGTGGACCAAAACGGTCTGGACAGCAATTTGGGGGAGGACAGTGACAGTTTGAGTAATTCGAGAGGTCGTGGAGCACTGACAACACCTCCAGCCAAAGAAAAACGGAAGCCTTTCTTCAAGAAACAGTCGGAGAACATCCCTCCTTACGACGTAGTGCCTTCGATGCGACCCATGGTCCTCGTGGGTCCTTCACTCAAGGGCTACGAAGTAACTGACATGATGCAGAAAGCCCTTTTCGATTATCTCAAGCACCGTTTCGAAGGACGGTGAGAGGACATGGACACCAGTGTTAAATATGTTGAAGGTCTTATATAACTTTTTTGCAAACTTTGTTAGGATTATAATCACTCGGGTGTCAGCGGACATATCGCTTGCCAAAAGGTCTCTCTTGAACAATCCCAGCAAGAGGGCCATCATGGAAAGGTCGAACAGCAGGTCGACATGCATCGGTGAGTGACCATTCCGCTTGACATTTTCTCCCAATGTTCATCCACCTTTTATTGACAATGGTTTCGGTTGACCTGCAGCTGAAGTTCAGGCGGAAATTGAGCGTATCTTCGAGTTGGCAAGGACCCTGCAGCTGGTGGTACTCGACTGCGACACCATCAACCATCCTTCGCAACTGGCTAAGACCTCACTAGCACCTATAGTCGTTTATTTGAAGATCTCCTCACCAAAGGTGGTGCGGTTTCGTTTCAGATTGGGAGCTTCGTTGTCTATGTGTCCAATGCTGGTCTTTTCAAGGATCATGATTATGATCGCTTGTCCTTTTCTTTCCTCATTATTTTACAGGTACTCCAAAGGCTCATCAAATCACGAGGCAAGTCCCAGAGTAGGAACCTCAGCGTACAAATGGTCGCTGCCGAAAAGCTCGCCCAATGTCCACCCGTGAGTGTCCCATCTCATTCCTCAAATGCCTCAAGTCAGGTGCTTCACTGCCAATGGTTTTCTTTCTCGGAACGTATTGTATGACAAGGACATGTTTGACGTCATCCTGGATGAGAATCAACTGGAAGATGCTTGCGAACACCTTGCGGAGTACCTGGAAACGTACTGGAGGGCAACACATCCCCCGATGAGGACACCGCCACCTCCTCACCAGCGACCCATACCCTCACTTCAAACGGACCAGGGGCAGGGACACCAGGGTGCTTCCCTTATGCGGACCCATTCCACACCGCCTGGTCAAGGAGGCCAGGCTGGTTACCCATCTCGACGTTCCCATGGCCACGGACATCCGGAACGTCGACCAAGGCACTCTGCGGTGCATGCCAGAGAAGGTGGAAGCCACACTACCCAAGCAGTGCATGAAGTCTCCAGCAGGGATCAGTCACCGGAATCGACAGTGCTGCTTCCAGGAGAGGATCAGTTTGGACAGGAACGGAGAGATCACCGATACCTTCATCAGCACGACACAGTGAGCCTTAGGCATCATGCATAAATCACGTGATGCTAAATTTTCGAATTTGGACCCCCTTACCCTATTGTGACAAGAGGTGATAAGTAAACACCCCCGTATCACATGACATTGACTTAAATAATAATTAACATGTGGAGTTTTTGAGAGAAAAAAATATTATACTTCAAATTCTGAGCATGTCCACTCAGCCATATCATTAATTGCATATACACTATCTCATCAAAAGTATCCGGACACGTGAACTCTTTCGTAAAAACCATTAGTTTATGGAAATTAATATAGTATTGGGCCGCATTTTGCCCTATTCACAGCCTCTACCCTTCAAGGAATACTGTCCATGAGGTTTTGGTAGACATCTTCAGGAATTTTCTGCCATTCGTGCCGAAGAGTGTTGACGAGATCAGTCACCGCCTGGCCCGTACTCTGTGCTCCAATTCATCTCACAGGTGTTCTATGAGTTTGAGATGAGGGCTCTGTGCAGGCCAATCCATTTCTTCAACATACGACTCCACAATCCATTGCTGCACGCACTTTGCTTTGTGGTATGGAGTTCTATGTGTTTAAGAGGGGTGTCCGGATACTTTTGATGAGATAGTGTATATCAGTATTAACGTTCTCAACGTCCTCATCACATTTCAGTTATAACTCTATACTCTATCCAGAGTTAATGCTCGGTGCCCACTTGCTGCGTTAGCGGTGCGGGCCGCATCAGATGACGCGTTTGTGATGCCATTTCTGTCGGGCAGAGGGGTGATGCGTAATGACTGGTATGTTTGCGGTGCGTATCGGACAAGTACATGGCACATGGCACATGTACTTTTTCGGTGTGTCTTCTCTGTAGTGGCCAATCAACGCATCTGTGGGCTAGCTTTTACCATAATAGAATATGTTTGATATACTTATATCTTTAATACCTTTTTATTAGGAAAACATTCCTTCCAAACTGTGTATAATCTCTGGAAAAGATTTTCTGTCTGCATTCTGCTGGCCGTTGTTCAATTAATTACAGGAAGTGGGAGCACCTGGCAATTCCCTTAATCACCCTTCCTCCCCTTGTGATGAAAAGTGACACCATTCCATAATCACCTCCCCTGTTCAGTATCACGTGATTTATGCATAACGTCTTACTTCATGTTTTTTCCTTCTATAAATGTGAAGACACCTTCCATAAACCTTGTTGTTCCCTTCTTACCATTCCATTTCAATTAAATAAAATGATTGCTACCAACAGTAACGTTATCCGTACACCCATGTTTTTTTCCCCGCAGAACACGCAGGGACACGGTCACCAGCAGTACGATAGATACGGTGATGACTATGAGTCCAGGGACGCCCTCTTGTACCGAGACAGGGGGGATAGGATGGTGGACAAGGACCAGGACCCTCAACTGCAGAGAGGTTCTCGTAGGAGTGACCGCAACGACCACGACCACGACCGATACGCGGAGTACCGGTCTGCCGGAGGTCAGTTGTCGCTGCAACCACCTACTCCAGACTCCAAGTACGCTCACCATAACCATCAGAGGACTGTGAACGTCATCTAAGAGTAAGGAAAGATAGGAGGCCATGGAGGCCACTTGACGATACATTTACTCGTCTCGCGGATCGTGCATCTTTCGATCCGAATCCAAAACCAGAATCTCAATTTCTCTATCTCTCTCACACTCAACTCTCCAACTTTGTTTTCTCTTAATAATCTCCAAATACAATGGAGGCGAAATGCAAACAAGGCATGTCTATAGAGTTGACAATGGTTTTTCACATCCTGGGAGACCAAGCTTAAATGCCATGCAGTGAAGTTTGGCCATTTTATTCCCTCAAGGTGCAGTGTCTCTCATAGAGGGAGTGTATAATATATTATTATATTATTTCATGTATTTTTCGCATCATTATGCTGAATGTGACCTCGTTTCAACAGGTAAATTTGCGAATGGGATAATGCATATAGTACATAATATACATAAATTACCAAGACAGATGCAGATTTGTCTTTCTTGTACATGATACAATATTGTATGGCAGAAAATGGAAATTGGAGTACTACCTAATGATAAAACCCAATCACTAGCCTCGTGAGGAGGCTGTTTGAGTTTTCTAGCCCTGCAATGGCCGTTTTTCTTGAAAACAAACAACGTACGTAGACCGAAATGCACTCATTTTGCAAAATTCGGAAAGTTATGTACGATTGGTTATTCGTGAATCACGTGGTTTCACACATTTTCAAATATCTATGGAATATACTTTCCAGATAGTACAACAGTACAGTTATTACTATAGTGTTTTTCTGCATAACAATTCAACTATCAATTTTGACTACATAGTATGTATACTCTAGTATAGTCAATTTAAAGGTGAACTGACAGGGCGGTAAGTGAACTCTGAACTTTACCCTTTTCTGGCCAATCATTGGACAGACTATAAAATTTTGGCAAGTAGTCCCAATTTAACCAATGGCAGGGTTGTCATAGTCCACTTTTACCGCCCTGTCAGTTCACCTTTAAGGGTAAGAATGAAACAGGGGCTATGGAGGGCGTGTTTTCAAACCAGTTCCCTTTCAAAATGGCCGATATAATTGGAAGTTCATTTGTTATGTTGAAAAACACTTTAGTAAAGGGAATTTCAAAAGTCTGTATGTACCATTCTAGAAACTTTTATTTTTACTTAATAGCAGTATCAGCAGGATTTCTTAATTACTGTAATTAATTCATGAACAATACAGTACACATCACAATGTAAAATTTATGAGAGCAAATTAAAATAATTATGGTTTACAATATTACAATTATACTGTTTTCATTAAATCATTTAAAGGTGAACTGACACGGTTTTGTAAGGTCTCATGCCATTAAAACGGTAGATTTTGAACGTTAAATTAGAACTATGAGTTCGATTCAAATAATTGTTTAAAAATTATTGAAGGAATTACTTAAAATGAACGAGGGATCGTAAAATA
>JAQFZQ010003552.1:0-10463 GCA_034696005.1 Glomeris marginata | reverse complement strand
GCTTTTTATCGACTTTGGTTTCAATATACAAATTAATTTTCAGGGTACCCTAGAAAGCTATGTCAGTTCACCTTTAATTTAACCATATGGTTACTTAATTTGGAATCATCAGGTGTCAGAATCTGATTAAAGAAAAGTAAAAGCAAATCCATTCATTTATTACTCCAAAGAAATTCAAGGAAAAATGCACATTGGGCTTATTTCTTTGATGTTTTTATAACCTATACATGTATTCCAGAAATTATTGAGCAACAATGTTCAATATATGCATGCAATGCAATATCTAACATTTATTGCATAGTTTAGAAATTGCAAATTTTATCTGGCTTGCCATATACAACATGCCTGAAGGGAAGTTATATAACACTAGAGCTCAGGAATTCCTCAACAGAAGTTGGGAATTTGACCAAATTAGTCTGATAACTTTTTACAGCAATAATCCTGTAGTGCTAACAAACAATTTAATGAAACCAGCTTACAACGTTAAAAGTTTGGGTCTGGAATGATTCTTTCGACAAGGCTTCCTTGCCAAAAATAGTCAATCAAAGTCATCATCATCTATTCTTCTTGCGTATTCAAACGCCACAAATTGCTGTTGCCTTACATCAGCAACCCAACTCTTTAAATGTCACTCTAAGCTGCTGAGTTCATCCAGTTGGCACAACTGCAGTATGATTCAGTCGTCTCGTGTCCGAGATCTGCTGAACTACAACCTTTAAATAATTCAGTGAATCTATCTCTATCTCTCCCCTCTTTTTTCATCTTTCAGTCTTATATGTACTCTTGAAACGATTCCGCCATTCGCCACTGGGACTTGGAGGGTGTCGAAAGAAGGTTTGCATACGAGCTATATAATGCTCAATCTTTAGCTACCAACTCCATAAATGGTGCAAGCTTCGTCATTGCACTAAAAAAAGCAATACTGGGATCATTTACAACTCAACTACACTGTACGGCCGCCCAATGTTACATGCCAGTCTGCGGTAACACAGGTACTCAACACGCAAACAGCAAGTGTCAGAAACAGTTTCCATGGGCAATTGCAAGAATTTGGATATAAGTAGTACTTAACTAATTGATAGAAACCCTATACAATTATAGCAACATTATATTCAATTGTCCCTAGCTATATATCAATGCATTGTGTAACATGGCAGCCTTTATCCATGAGATTCGTGACAAGTTTTCAGTTTGGACAATTTTATCAAAAACTATAGATGCAAACTAGAAGAGCTCTGTATAACATATAAAAGTTATTGCAAATAGCAGACGAACAGCTAGCCTCCACCCAAGCAATATAAATGATCAAAGTGAACAGTTGTTGGAGATAAGGTAACGTTGGGTGTCGAGAGTGAATGGCTCAAAAGACACTTGGGTCCCAAGAGCAAATAGTCCAAACGACATTGGTTCGAAGACTGTGACATTTATGGCCTAATTCCAGCTAACTGACTACTGGTATAAAAGTCATTTGCCTGAAACAACTATTGGTGGAGAGGCATTTGCTCGAAGAGGCTATTGGTCATTGGACATTTTGCTCAAAGGCTATTCGTTTAGAGAGCTTTGATCCAAAAACACTAATCATTACCTGTTAATTTCAAACTATTTCGTATAGGTAATCCCATTTGTGAGTTGATATATGCAGCTGCTCACCTTGATCTACAATGCCCATTTTAGTTTGTTCAAAGATAAATAAATTATGAGTGTTATTCATAGAAGGTAGAACAGATTTCTGCACATGGTAAAGGTAAAGTAACTCAAATATGTATACAATTGCTTTTATACTGTCCTTACTTTTTGATGTCTCCATACAAAGGTTATAGTTATCTATATAATTTAAATAGATATAGTATAACAAACAAAATAAAACAAGAATAAAGCTCTTCAGGACATTTGCCAATACAAAATACATGGCAAAACTGTGAAAAACAAGCCTACTTATAAATGAACTATAGAAATTATACAAAAGCTGGTGACTGCTCATGTAGCCTACTTAATTCACCATTACAGAAAACAATTCCTTGTTTAAATGAAAGAATATTTTGCGGTATTTCCCAATTCAAAAATCTATTTTTCAATCAATTTGTAGAATTTATCATACTGTATAAACTGGAAAATACTAACGTTGATATCGTTATAGTAGCCTAAACAAATTCCCAGCAATTTAGTTTCGAAATATAAAATCTAATTAAACCATAATCGCTATATGTAGTACACCTGGAATGGAAGCAAAATTTCAAATAAAATGGCAGCCATGGCTTTCTGGGAACTGTTTTCGTATATATATAGTCTACACGAGGCTTAAATATTTAAACTGCGATATATAATCCCAAATCGTAAAAAGTTTAGAAAGAAGTTTCCATTTCCGTAATGACATTCCTAGCTTTTCATCCACAAATGGCATTCTCCAACAGTCCAAAAAGAGAAATCTCACTATTCCATCTATTATAGCTCTCATTTACAAGGCCATTTCTTATATCAAACGTCATTTATTATTCCTGTTATGTACTAGACACCTAGCTAGACGAAAAATTTTGAAACTTTAATTATACAAAACAAGATAATAAATGTCATATTTAAAGTATTGATAATAATTAATCTACATGTTCATTTTAATTCGAGAAAGAAAAAAATTAATTAGAATGCTGAGGATACTTTTAAAACAGGTGGTAGATTTGCACATATGATCCATAATGCATGGCGCAATAAGTATCCAATTTAATTTCAAATCACATCACTGAAACAAACCATATGTCTGATCCGAAGCATATGACTTAACGTTGGAAATCATGTACTACATGTGCTCTACAGACATGTGAACTGATATTTTTACCAGGCTTAAAACTCTTTTATACATTTACCCAGATAGGGAATTTGTACCATTTCCAGCTTAAAATAGTTTTACTTGCCAGCAAATAACTTCACCATTAGCACAGCGCCATCTAGTAGACAGTCGTTGCGCAATAAATTCCCCAGTGTAACTACACATTATTTCCAAATGGGATTTGACAACAATTAATATCCTTCAGCATTATCTTTTTACATGTTAATGTATAATCAAATATGTACAATATTATTGAAAAATCACCGCATTGGGTCCAAGATCCAAGTCCTAAGTAACACCAGGTGGCAGCACCAAACAGAAGCAAGCTAACAAAAGCCTTTTCAGTCACATTTTGAAAAAGTTACAATTTACTGGTAGAACTTTGAATGCTGTAAGTTTCCAGCATTTTCAAGGACATTTCTAACTTTTTCCAGGACACAAAATACATAAAGTGAAAGGCAGTTACAAAATAAACTTGATTAATCCCTTAAAATCCGATGATCAAGTGAAATGAATCATCGAATTTCAAAAGTCTCATGCTTAATTAATAATAATTGGTACTTTGTTCCTAGCAAATGATAAATTTTCCAAGATTAAGGAAAAATTCCAGTATATTTCCAAGATATCAAGGGAAACAAGAAATTCCAGTAGAGTATCAGCAGACACCCTGCATTAATACAAAGTTCATGTTATAACTACTCATGATTTATCAACATGCATTGTAATTGGCTAGGCAAAATTTGACAGCAACTTATTTTCAAATGGCATATACCCAATTACACTCAAACACGTCTCTATAATCAGTGTAAAATTTACGACACTTGTAATGTTAAATATTTTAAAAATAACTGTCATTTCCATGCATATAATCAGGATAAAATGAGTACAAGATAATCAAATGTATTGTTCCATTCCCCTACCTTTCACAGTTATTCACCAGCCACAATAATGACAGTATCCACAATCTTTTATATCCACACACACCACCTCAGCCAGGAACTTGAGCAACTTTTATGACGAATGCCGATTAGTTCCGCTAATAATACTGTATATAGCAATATCCTTAAAAACATCGACTGAAAACTGTGTGCATGAAAAACGCTAGAGAATAAACCTCCCACGTCCAAATATCTTATATTGCATCTGAAACACACAACTGTGATTGTCCCACTGGGCTCAACAGTGCCACTAGAAACCCCAAACCATGTCCTTCACTACGATATGCGGATTACTGGAACCGAAGCGCCACCTAGTGACGTCATACATGGCTGGCTTTCTTCCTCATTTCCTTCTTTTCGTTGGCTACAATTCCTTCAAGTCCGTTGGTGCGGCTGGGGTTAAATTTAAAACAGACTGCTTTGACCTACTGCCAATGCCCAAAAAAGAAACACATGTTGTTTCGCCTATTTCTATTAAAATCTTTTGCCTGCCTCTTCTGCATCTACTCGCCTCCAGACAACAGTAGATTAATACCTATACACTTGGCTTGCCATATCCCAATTTTGCATTGCAGAATACAGACTTTATATCCATTATCTCCCCTATCACATTCACCTTGGGAAGTAAAATATAAAGTACTAGTAAATAAATTAAAAGGAACTAATTATCCTTGTAGCTCCACTATAGTCTACAAAACTGGTCCTGTTTTGGCACCATATTTGCAAGCTAGCTGCAAGTCACTGTTGTGGAACAATATTGCAACATACCCTAATCAACAACACAATAGTTGGCTATAGGACCAATTTCAAATTCAGAAATTACCCCAAGGTTTTGGATTCTACAAATTCCTTTCTATAACTCTTGCAGTATAATATTAGAATGAAATGGCATCTAGCTTACTTTTTTTTGTAATCCCTAGAATTGCTAACAAAATGCCTTCAAGAATATCCAGCAAGGGCTGAAGCGAGTATTTATATCTTTTGTAACAGGTCAAGGAAATCCAAGAATGGATATACTATACAGTAAGAACGAAGGTCTCTTCTATACATGTACCAAATGGTTTACAAAGAATGAAACAAAGATGAGAAGAAGCCTTTGTCCAGAAGATATTGCTGAACACAAAGACAGACTTTTCTTTGGGAGTTTCCCTTCAACTTGCCATAGGGAAATCTCCAGAAATTTGATCCCCATGCGATCAACAAAAACTGCAATTCTGTCCAGTTAAAATTAGGACCTCTTCCAGAGAGAGACGGCTGTTACTTCACAGACATAACAATCTTCATGTAAATACAAACTACTATAAGTTCATATTCCACATATGCACACCCCCAAATTAATAAATATTCCCAACAAATAAAATTCACTAATTACATGCTAATTCCCAATATAATAGTAATCAGTGATATTAGATGAAAAGCTGTTGTGAAAACAAGTAGTAACTTGGAAAATTGCACAACACTGTTGTGTAATCAGGTCAATAACTAGCGATTCTCAGTATGCAAGAAAAACTGAAGAATTCACTCATAATATGGTAAAATTATTGTCATTTTCACAGGGCGTCTACTACATTGAAGATATAAAATTTCATAATTTTTCTGGGATTTTCATCACCATTTTAAACAAATTCATCATACATACTATTAAAATTCTGCATTTGACAATCCAATTTTGAAACAAATTGAGAATTTTAAATTATTACTATTTTCTGTTTCCATTTCCATGACAGTAGACACCTTGTTTCAACTTATAATATATGTAAAAGTTACCAAACAACATTTTTTAAAACCAGTCCACAAGGTTCTTAACATTTTAACCCTTCCTTCACTGATTTTACGAAAATTGCCAATTCAAAGACAATCTGAGCACTGGTTCAATAGTCTGATAAACATTTGTAAATAAATTCGATGACAATCAAGTCACACCCGATAGGGAAAGTTTGGAAACTCACCACAGTTCAGTTCCAAGAAATCGACGATTCCTTGAAGACCGGAAGCTTTGTAATCAGTGTACATATCTGATTGTACGAATCCATCAAACGACACATGGTCAAAACGTAAAATCATCCAGTGTATATCATCAACTAAATGTTACTGACGTATACTATATCACCTGCACATACTATATTAATAAGTACTGTGTTTTTCCAACCTCACACAACCTTGTGCAAACCAGTTTTTCCCACTGGTCAGACTCCATTAATCTGACTACACTGTCGCAATTTAAATTTTATGCACATTTCAAGGTCAATTGTGACGACACACTCCTCATACATACACAAAACTGCAAACCACAAGATGGATAACGCCCATCAAAACAAGAAAACAGACAAGGGAAAAAAAAAGCATTCAACTTCACTGGTCGAGGTCACTTCTCAACCAATTCCAAGGAAAATCTCTTGAACTCGTATACAAACACATACACCATCAAATTATGCACTTAATCAGCTGATAGAACTATTGTAAATGCCCCAAAAGCCCCTTTTTCTGCAATAGGGTTTCTCACTAAATTATGTGGTGTACGTACATGTGTGTGTGTGGGTATATATAGTAAATTAAAGTCACTTACCATTGCAAAGAAAAGGGGGTTTCAGCAGAAGGCTAGTTGCTGGGGGAATCCAGATGCAATGTGGTGTTGTGCACACAAAGAACGCTGTATCTGCAATGAGACAAATCCAATTTCACGCCTTGAACAGTTACAAATATCCCTATAATAATTGCAATAATACTGCCAATACTATACTATACTATAAATCTTATTAATCTATACCGGTATACTACGTGTCACATTGACACACACATTCCCCCCACCGGTACAGATCCGCTGGGTCCAGTATAGCAACTATAAAACTCGATGCAAGTTACACCTGTATGTACCGCCCACCTGACCGATATAAAATACATCCTTATCTTTTATGCTTCCAACAGATATTCTATAATTTCCCTTGTTTTCTCATGTAGATAGATAGATACAGGTACAATTACCAAGATGGCGGCTCAAACATTATAAGTAGACTCTCAAAATCACCCAAAAAATAAATGAAGTCAACTATGTTTATAGTACAAATGTTAGGAATTAAAACGGTTAAATAACTTGAATAATATAATTGAGCAATAATGCATAATCTTATTTTCTAATTGGGCCTATATCAATTTGGTGACAATAATTGAAGTCTTAATTAATTTAGAACTTCCATATTGGCTATGAATTTCCAATAAAATTATTAACCAGACTATCAGCATTACTATTTTAATAATTATAAACTGGCGTTTTTACAGAGTAAATCTTTGCAAAATCAACCATAAGAAAGAAGGACAACCTCGAAAACGATTTAATTTAAATATTTTGACAAAGATGTTTTGCATATAACCACATTCCTGATGCAGGAGGAGAACAGCTGAATCGTTTTTCGAGGCTGTATCCATATAAATATTATCATGGGAATTTGGCTGTGCAGGTTAATTACATAAAGAGGTAAAAGTTTGTAAAATATTGAATTTTTTGAAAAATTTCCTTTTTTAGATAATAACAATAATTATAATGAATAGGCAGGTACTCGTGTAAAATTGACATAGTGTTGCGAAAATATCAATGACCGGATATTTCACCTAATTATTTGCTGCAATGATTTGTTTGACATGGTTACACAACTGAAAATGTTACATACATTGCACATCGGATGAATAGAAAGTTAAAGTTTTGCAATTTTACTGATAAATTCGTCACGGATCGTCAAGTGCTGTACACATGAGTGACGTCAAAGAATCATATCTCAGGAAATAGATGGTGAAATAAAACTTCAACAATATTGGATCAGTTCACGGATTCCCTTCGGTGATTCCTCTTCAAGTGCAATTATATAAATTTAAAATTCTGAATGCTAGTGCCAATTTCTCAACACAGTCGGAAATCGCCCTCATTATAATGCCAAATAATTGCACCCAATCACTTTACATTTAACAACCTAAAAACACTGAACCTTATTCACTACAATTGCCTATTGACGAAACTTCACTTGAGTAACCTAGAACCTCCAATTGACTTCATTATGTTTCATACTTAAAAAGCACAAGTGAATCACACATTTCAAAACCCCCTATTTAGAAAATTACATCTGTTTATATATGTATATAATATTACAATCTAATTCCCAAAAAATATTACACCTAGCCCTGCAATTTGAAGAACCGTTGCCAAATTAAAAAAATTAATATAATTGTATATAATTACACATTACTGCAAATGCAATTAACATAATCACATTCACCTCAAGCTCATTATATTTTATAAAAAATGGTAGATAAAATAGTTTGATCATTTTAAATTGTAATTTCACATGTACATTATATTTATCATTTAAAGCTAACCATTACACAAATTTTCTTCTTTTGCAGTGCTGCACCAGTGCTGCAACAGGTCTGCACGTGAAACAATGGCACACCTGTGGCATGTCTGCTGCAAACCTGCAATATGCCTGCTGCATACTTTAAAGTATGTGGCAGTTATAATATGAAGTCTGTAGGAAGTCTGCAGTTTGCAGCTTATATGCATGTAAGTTACAAACTGCAGACTTCCTGCAGTTTGTTGTATCTTCAAGTATGCAGCAGCCATGTCTCATGTATGCCATTGTTTCACATGCAGACCTGCAGCAGTTAACGAAAATTTCTGTAAGGGAATTAACAAACTAAAAAGATGGATGTACAAATAATAATTATAATATCTAACAATGAACAAGTATCAATGACAGTACAGTGAAGAGGAGGATAAAGGTCAGCAATAAGCCAAAAATAGATCAGGGACGCAACCCGCCAATTAATTAAATGTTATGTCACATGTGACCTCATCAAGCGCATTTGGACAGTCAATCATTTCGCCAATTGACATGCTGGACACATTTTGATTGCCACAATTGATTAAATTTGCACCGCAGTAATGCAATATTAGTCATTTTTATCGACAGTGTATGCGAAATATTGGCACCCCAAGAAATTATTACTCTATACTACGGATAATATAATAAGTCTACATGGGAAATCTGCTTTCTGTGCACTTCACAATAAAGATAGATATAGGAAAAAGTAAATAAAGATAACAGAAAAGTACACCTTTATTATACACCCAATGACCATGACCTAGACAACTTTTTTCACAGGTCCTCCTTGTCAGATAACAACTTCTTACCACCTGACCCATTGAGCCAGATAGTAATTCGTTTCCTCAACTTTGTTTACACCATTTCTTTAAAGGGTTAATACTATTATCACCACCATGTTTTGGTCATCTATCACAACAAACTAAATTATTTTTCTCATTTATTAAAACCAATTAAAACTGACAGAACGTAGATACACTAATGTTCATTTGTCACGTACTTTCACCATAAAATGTAAACAAGTGCACAAATAACAGCCTGAAAGTAAATAATCAAATTAATGAACTTCCCCAAGGCAAACTAATTTTAAATAATAAAATACCAATAATCAGGTTTTCCCCCATTTTTTTAAATTTACTTAATGCATGTCTAGGAAATAATTTGTTCACTGAAGAATTTCAGACTACCGGTTATATTTAAAAATAATATTTAATTTATTCATTGACCAGATTTTAAACTTGAAGCCTCGAAGGAAGATTAAATTGCGTTTTGCACCACTAAATTGCACGATTAGGGCATGACCTCGGTTCTGACAGTTTTCAAAATGTATTTTTACAGAGTATGGGAAACCGGAAACGAACTGCAATTTAGCAAACCACACTTTTTCACAGAACAACAATCACTGGACACACCCTGCGGTAAACGCGACATTATTTATGGATGATCCCCAAGGAGTCGTGCGCCCAAAATCAACTGACCAATGACCAGGTCAAGAAGGTGTTTCAATTGTCTGGAAACCCAACACAAAAAAAAGTATCAATTCGGTCGGCCAGCAGAAAAATCAGCTGACTCACCGTCTCTTTTGAATATAAAAGCCGCCCTTGAATTTATTGCATTGTTTTTGACGGATGGAATTTTTGCGTTAAATTTGCCGCCATTTTGAAAACGAATTCGAATGAAAAGATGGAAACGGGTTAGAAAGGGAAATCGCAATGGATACGTAACAAGATGTAATAAATAAAAGGCGGTTATAATTCATTGCATGGTGTAAAAATCGGTTTTAGCATGGGTTTTATTAGCGAATAGACGTATTGCTAGCCTACGTTGTGTGAAGCTCTGTCATATCCAAAACACGAGTTTCTCGAATGTTGCATCCATCCATCGCATACTCTTTTAGCTTTATTTTAGTTTACTGGTATACAGCGATCCGTATTCTTATTAGGATGGTGTGCAGAATAACATGCATTGAAACGAATGGTATTGGTGTGGTGCATGAATACGTGCTCTCGTCTCCAGTTGGCCGGTCGACATCTGCATCAAGTGCTGCAGCCAACATCGAAAACTCGTTGACGGCATCATCGACGAGACTGTCCGGCACCACTTTCGCTTACACCCAATAATAATAGCCAACTATTTTATATACCAAACCTACTCTACATCCCAATAAAATAAAAAAACCTTTTCCCATTTTCCCCACCATGCTCTTCTCTTTCTCCCACCCTTCTCTTTACTACAGCTTCTACCCCATTCTACCTCGTTCTACCCATCCGACATTTTATTGGCGCCAAATTTTCCGCGTTCCGTTCCACCAGTTCCATGCTAAAAACCGCGCAA
>JAQFZQ010003551.1:0-10465 GCA_034696005.1 Glomeris marginata | reverse complement strand
GGCCCTATCGACACCCCCTTCTAGCAGGTGAGGAGGTACATCGGTGGCTAGTTTCAGTGGGTCGTGGGCCGCTAGTGAAAATACTAAATGTGTTTTTTCTGCTTTGTGCCCATTGCAATATAATATGGTTACATTATGTAAACTTTCAATCCAATGATAAGAATGTCATGAACTTTGCGTTAAAGGTGTGACTGGTGGCAACCACATTCTGCTCTGATCTGAAAGAAAGTGATAATTGTGAATTACACTTTGTGCATTAATGTTTTAACGCTTGCAAACTGCTAGACCGTGTAACGAAGATAAAATGCAGCCCAATTAAATTAATAATAATAATATGTGCAGTAATAAGCGTTTCCTGCGTTAAATTCACAATTGCGTATAGGTTCGGAGTGCGTCCGCAATGAACCTGTAGTCAGATTAGCCCTTTGATTACGTACTACGAGGATGAATATAATGAACGCGTTGTTTTTTTTCCCTTGTTGCATTTGGTATTTTTAGAATTATTAGGATGAGTGAATCGCAGAAAGAGTTTGGATGAATGAACGTTTCACGGTCTGCGGCGTGCATAGCGCCGTTTCAAGACGCGTGAAGCGGAATGATAAGAGGGAATTTTAAGAGAGAAATAACACGCAGTGCAAGTTGTGTTTTCATCACTTGTGGTATGAATAGGTGTGATGATGTTGATATGTCCGCCTGTTGATACCAAATACAACGCATATATTGGATGCGGTCTGATTGATGAGCACCGTGATTCGGGAGCGTTGAACTGGCCAAAAATGATGGGTTGTCCTCAGTGCCATGTCTAGCAACACCATCAATTTTAAGCATGTGCTGCAAAGGATATTATTGATTGCAGTTTTATTATTCCCTCTCTGCATTCTGTAACATTTGACATTCTTATATTTTTTTAATTTTGGGCGGAAATTCGCTTATTTGTCACATGAAAACACGTTGGCTGCACAAACACTGAAATTTGTTATTAATGAATTTATAATGTTCATAACACTAATAAAAGCCTGGAAAATCTGTAAAACTCAGGGAAAATGCATGTAGAATTTTTGACACTTTACATGATTTCATTTATTGATTTCTGTGTTCCTCTTCTAATTTGCTTGCAACAAAATACCAATTAAGTAAGAGACTTTTGAAATGTGATGATGCATTCCACTTATTCATCAGTTTAGAAAATTGTATGTATTGGAATCAAATGTTTTCCTTCCTATGTTTTGCATGTTATCTAAAATTGGGTAAGTGAAAGCAACTTTTAAGTGGAAGTGTTTGCAAATCTCAAATAGAAATTAAATGATTGTATATATGTAATTAAATTTTAATATATACTTTTTAATTGTTTCCAAGAAAATCATTGTTTTTTGTTCCGTGAATGCGTAAACAGTTCAGGGGAAATGGAATAGATTATCACACTTTAATGTGCAGCATTGAAGAAGTGCCAACTTGAAATTTATGGATGCTTTCCCTAGCTGAAAACATAATCTTATACGATTTTCTCCTTTTCTCAGGAAACCACCAAAAAAGCAGCTAAGGAAATCGGAGCAGCAGAAAGTAAGATTTTAGGAATTCGTGGATTTCCATGCTATTCCGCGAATGAATTTGTTGGGCCGGAAAAAGGCAATATTATTTCTTTTTCTGCTGTTGTTATCTCAGATTGCGATTCATCCGACCGCCAGACTTTTTTGAAACGTCTTGAAGTCCTTTACCCCGAGACGCCCCATTTCTTGGGAATGCTTAATGAAACCCGCAAACTGAGTAGATTGTACACTGAGAGTGACGTGCAAGCCAAAGCGTACAGGTATATAGTAGTTGCACACTTTGCTCGCAACTCGTCAACCACCAGATTGAACTATATTATTTCCCAACAGAGCTGCCATCAGGGACCTTCTGAGGATCCTTACCCTGCTGAGCCGCAAGGACCAGGAAATGACGGTACCAACTGATTGGCAAAGGCTGCTGGGTTGGGCCGAAAGGGTACTTCACCGGTACAAACGTTGGAAGTTAAACCGGGTATGCAATGCTCCTCTGTAATGTATTACTTAATTAGATTTGGGAACAAATGGATACTTCCCTCAATAGCAAACTGGATCAAAGTCATTCAAATCAGATTTTACAACCTGATTTTTAATTAAATAACTAATTAACCCTCGTTGTATACACAAGTAATAGCATATGTTTGTATATATTTTGTTGAAGGATTCACCAGATTCGTCTCCAAACGGTACCTTAAAGAGGCACCCGAGGGAACACCACGACCTCTGCTTCGGCGGAGTGTCGCGTACACCATCGCCACCATCTTCACCTTGTCCGATGGTATCGCAGTGTCCCTCTGAGCCACCACCACCTTACGAGTCTCTTGCAATCCATATCGGAACAGCACCCAATGGCCTTGTTGCCAATGGCCTTCTGCCCCCGGTCAACGAATGCGAGGAGGAACCGGATGCGGAGCCGGACGGTGAACCGGAGGAAATCACCATACTGTAAGATAAATTCGGTGTCTGTTGCACTGTTGCAGGTCACATTTAAGAAAATCGATAATCTACAAGATGAAGTGGCCCTTAAGGTATAAAAGCTGTTTGCGGATGTCGCGTAAGTGCAAGGGTTTGGCTCGTACCCAGTTGTTACGATGAAGCCGAGAACAAAAGTACCCAAAGTACAAGCGAATGCTTGTTGTTTAGTATTGGAACGAGTGTTTTATCCCTTGGTTTTATCACGTGGTGGTAAAGTATAAGTTGAGGGGGACATGAAGGACCTGGGGTACACCGTACCTTATTTCCATATACGGGTTTATAAAACGTTGACGAAAAGGCCACGCAACTTTTGATCGCATAATTTCTTTGGATTTTGTTGCCACGATCGTACTGTGTACATATATGTATAAAATTATGCAAATCTTGTAGGTTTTTTAGAATGCGTTTGGTCTTACGAAAGCTTAAAAACGAGGGCACGTATAAAAGCCAATGCGATGGTACTGTTGCGTTATAATGCAGTGACTAACCAAATCAGCATGATTATTAAATATTCTTCGCGATTGTTCTTTTATATCGATAACTTGGTTTAGATTTTGTTGATTTGACAGAACAGTCAAAACTAGTTGTAACAAAATTTGATTGTAATGAATATCTAGCTTTCACAAAATATGAAATACACGCGTACTTTTAACAAAATAATTTTTTGTACACTTAAGTTGAACAAAAATGTTTGAACATATCTGTGAAACATTATAAGAGGTGTAAAATAGAAACTGCTGTAACAAAATCAGTTTATTGCTTTCAGAACAGATTTTGAATAGATAAACTGGTTTTAGGATGCATTTTATTTTACAGTTTTGTAAAATATCGCAGTAAATCTTATGAGAAACAATGAAATAAAATGATGTAATGTAAGGTGTTACTACTGTAATAGAATTCCTAAATTTCCAGATAAAGTACTGGAATTCTAAATTGGCCATGTAAAGACTTTGATTTGTATTTTATTTCACAATTATTTCCAAATTCTCAAATTATTAACAGGAATAAATTATAATATCAATATTTGGAGAAATTAAAGGTGAACTGACAAGGTTTTGTAACATACCCTGAAAAGTGTGTAATTCTATGGAATTGATGCCAATAAAACGATTAGCGCAAGCAAAACTTTTTTAAAAAATTGTTACAAAAAGTTACGAGTAGTTAAAGAGAGCGTCATGGAAGGAAGGTGTCACCGCACTGGTGTCACAGTGTCCTGTTTTGGCAAAATTTGAATTTTCGACCAATGAGGACAAGCGCCTCTGCAGTTTTTAGCTAATGGCAGAGCTTATTATCAATGGCGCTCCAGAGTACATATCTCACAATATACTACTCCATACACTCCACATATATGAAGCTAAATAATTCATATCTATGGCAATAATGCTTCAAATGGCCTCAAATTTTCAGACAATGTTCCTAATGTAGTGGCAATCAAATGCTAGTTTTTTCAGGGTATGTTGCAAAACCTTGTCAGTTCACCTTTAAGGTCATCGAATTTTGTATGAAATGGTCATGGAAATCCTGGAAAATGTATAGAAATTGTATATTTAGGTATAACTGGACATCCTATTAGGCCTATATCATAATTTTCCTATGCTTTGAATATTTTGTAACAACTAGTTTTGACTGAATATCATTTATTTTCTTGTTTATAGCTCATATGTATTTTTTTTTTGTAATAACAGTGTGCATTGGTTTTGAAGTACCTATGCAAATTAAAACAACGCATTTCTTTAGGATTTGTGTTTTGCGCCACATTGTCATTATTGCCTGGATAAATGGGCCATTTTGTTTTTATGGGCCTCTTGAAAAAAAAAGAAAAGAATAGGATGAAATCTCTCTTTCTGTATTTACGGTAAGTAACATTAACGGTGCACTTTTTTCACACTGTTATTACTCATAATGCAGTAATTCATTTCCACCACTTTCTTTGCCATCTGTGTTCAGATTTAACTCTGTGGTAAGCCATCATCTGCAAAGCATCATTGAAAGAGCCATAGTAATTCCAGCTTTAAGCAAGACAGGTGTCCCAATTCCACATGCAATTCATAACGTGCACTTAAGAGATATTTATGTAATTTTTCAGCAGACTCTTGATTACTTCCGGAAAGATGAAACTCGTGCAAGCAATCTGAGCGAAATTCCTGAGAGACCAGCCATATCCTCTTCCCCTTTTGCATTTTAATAACTAGTACATTCTCAAACTGTGAATCGATAATGCACTGTGCAATTGAAAAGCCACTTTTCAACTCAACAATGGGCGAAGCAGTTTCACTTCAACTTTCATACAAAAATCTACAGCAACATCTGTCAGGGTACATGCAGTTTGTCATACTGCATGTCAAAATGAAAGGACGTTGAACCTAAAAGTATAACCATGATTGTTAAAAAAGGATTTGAATGTAAACCATAGGTAATCTTCTCTAAATTGGAAGGATGTCAACTTCACTAAAACCACATTGGTCCAATCTTATACATACACACATACATATAATAATTTGGAATTAAATAAATATCTAAATGTTCATAGTACTAAATTCTACAAGCCTCAAATGCAAATTTCATTTATCTGATATTAATGGTTGATATATAGTACCAAAAAAATGGAACTTTCAACTTGTAATATCTATTTAAGTGTAAATTGTATTTTATAAATTAATAGATTAGCCTAATTCTATTAATTAAAACAAAACTAAAAAATAAAGGGAAAAAATGGTGATGCAATGTGGTGAAGTGGAAGAATGTGATCAGGAAGACCTTGAAGAATTGTGGAAAAATTGTATTTTGGGACAATTGGGGTTATCCAGCCTGTAAAACTTTACCATATTTGTTTATGAAGTATGTAACCTACATAGTCAACTGAAAATATTGATTAATACGCTGACTAATTAAGTTTGTTAAAAGATACTTCGTTATTTATTAATTTCCAAACATTTAAAAAGTATCTGAAATTGTGCAGAAAATTGACATTGATTCTTCATTTTTTTTTTCCCCAAAAAATGCTGGAGCTTTTCCAAATGGTTTCTGTGGAAGAATGTTTTCTGAATCACAACATTCTTCCTAGAAGTAGACTAGTTTCTTATCAATATCTTGCAATTTACATCCCTTGCCCACTTTTAGCAGTACTTCGATACAACTAACGTTTTTCTTTGTTATTTCCAAATTGCCAATATACATTTTCAACCTTAATGATTTGCGCACAGATTTTATATTTATAACAAATGTCTACTGAAATCATTAATTTCCCCCAAAAAAGTTGTGTACTATATGTTAATTGTATAACGACATGCATGTACTTTTCCACGCAAGGATGTTCCACTGTTTATTGTGTTTGGTGGAGCATGTTAAATTTGGATATGTGGGAGTGGTTTTACCTGTGCCCTAGAAACGTTTCCAAAATTAATTGGTTATGTAAACAATTATTGTGTTGATCGCGGAAGAGTTTCCGCCCATGCAGTACATGTCAATGTACACTTTAAAATATTGCATATTTGCATACTCCTACTCTTGACTTCCAACTGATAAACTACACATTATTTCTTTGTTTACCTAAATGTATACTAAAGTCTCTGCATTGTTATTTACAAATATTTCGGGGCAGATATGTTGCGAATTGCCAAGTTATTAATTGCTATAGCAACTTACCATATTTCCCAGATTTGCAATCATATTCCTGGTTTATTTATGTTGTAAATAATGGTAAAACCTGTCTATGGTGGAATCGCAAAAGCTTTCACCATAACAGATTCCACCATAGACAGGTTATCACCATAGACAGTTTTCACCTTAGTACATACATATACACAACTTTCCTCATAATTTACAACTTCATTAGAAAAGTTTTATGAATTTTTATTTAAGATTCCGCTATTGACAGGTTACCACCATAAACTGATTCCACCATAGACAGGTTTCACTTTAGTACACATGCATGTATTCTATTTTGCCTGATAAACATAAAACAACCGCAAAAGATAAGTTTTTATTCATTGTTTGGATTCAAGATGGCCGCCAAATCCGCCATTTTTCTTCGAAATTGCTAGTTGTGATAATTTTTAACAGGAAGATGATATTGCATTATTGTTTAATTACCTAATAAGGTTATTATTGAGCTGTAGAATCCCAAGAAAACATGTTTGTTTTTGTTATACTTTAATGCCAAGAAAAACATGTGAACTCTTTTTAGACCCATTTGGCATGGAAATGAAATTCGGTGAAAAGCAAGAGCGAGTCGTTGGACTTACTTTTTTTCTCACTTTTATTGAACATTTGAAACTGTTCAACACTCTTCTGGCTCGAGTGTGTTGACTTTGGCGATTGGTAGGGCCATTTTTTTTTCTAATCTTATTTGGAGTGAAATTTGTTTGAGTTTTCGCCAGAAAGTCGCAGTGGAATAAACCAGGAACTCGGAAGCAAACGGAGAAAAGAGGAAATTTATTCGCTGCCTACTTAACCTGTTTCTTTGTCGATCGATTCCTAGCATAAAGTCACCCAGTCTATCGATTTAGGGACCATTTCACAAACCCAACTCACCCCTTTTTACCCCGGATATTCCATCTATTCCGTTAGGCCTACTCGAATTCCATACTGGACCTACTATGTCAAATTCCAATATTTATTGCTCCACTTTTCACCAGTATGGCATATTTATATATTTGCAGTGCTTGATCATATTTTCAGCAGGATATTGCAAATATAAATTAAAATCTGCTTGTTTTCCCAAAATAATCTCTGTATATACACATTTATATGCCCCACTTTCCCATTTATTTCCAATAAACGATTTTTTTTTCCATTTAAAGCTTTAAACATTTTATCCTGATTTATTTATGTATATTCTATATGCTATAAAATACATCATAGGCTATGTGAAAATTCAATTGTGGGATTACAATGAAGCAAGTGAAATTATATATGTTTCTAAATAATTATATAAAAATATAAAAGTTGTGGTATCATTTGAAGTGGGAAGAATGTTTTATGGAGTATTAAATTAATTTGTGCATTATTTAAATAACTTAGCAAGTGTTTTATTTGTTAATTAAACAAACTAAATTAAGATTCCAATGTATTACATTTAGATATTTATAAAATGTATAAACTTTGAAATCATATGTTTATTAAATTAACATACTGTAAATATAAGATAAATACATGTTTTAATTACTCATTACTCCACATGGGTTGCGTTAATTTTGCAACACCTTGTACTGTATCTTGAGCTTGTAAATATAGTTGGAAGAAATTCAGGCCAATATACGTTTTGAATCTGTTACTTCGAAATTCATTTTGGTACATTTCTGGAATTTAACATCATTTTTAATAAAATTAAATTAAAGTTTTAAAATGCAATAAAAATTGTTATACTGATATTATTATATTGATCATATATGTAATTTGTGTACAACATTTATAGGAACAGTTCCGAATTTGACAATTTAAAATATGTAAAAATGTACACATTACATTATTTTTATATATCTTCTATTAGGGGACATTCATAAACTATGTGTGCAACAAAGTAAAGGAGGTTCAATTGCAGTTCATACATTGCATTAACTTCTTTAATATAAATGCATCACAGGTTTAAACAACTTTGCTGACTTTCACCTTGGCCTGTAAGACGTGTAATATTTTATATACCTATAAAACAGAATTTAAAAAAAAATGAAAGTGAGGAAAGTATGACAAAGTTTGTTGTAACTGCTGGGATATCTCATGTAAATTTAAGTTGTACAACATGCATGTATACAACCTGACACTAACATTATATACATAAATATTTTGTTGCATCTGGCTTTTTCATTGGAATGTTTTTACTTTTTTTTTTGTTTCTAAAAATGTCTACAAATCTGGGTCGTTTCGTTGAACATGAGTGAGATGAAAGATGAGCGCCGTTGTGGTTGCTAAGCGACGGTTGAACACGTGACCACAACCGTTCTTGAAAAGCCTCTGCCCAAACACCATTCAAGTCAGTTAGCACTTGTATGTGGAGTGTGACACATGTGTCAACTTTGACATCTTTCCTCCACTTTGTAATACTCTGTGTTGCCAGATGCGCTGGAATCATCTGCTGCAGCTGTCTAGGGCCAAGGCCCAGACGATGGCCCCTTCCAATGGACCAAACACAGCTGAAACTGACAGAAGGACAAGGCATGGCATCGGTTGGTGGAAACCATCCAGGAACACCGATATGTACACCTTGATGGACACACTGGACGTGGACAGGGTCCTTGAAAAACTTCTGGCTGCAAGGACACTTCCGGCTCACCAGGTCTTTGAATTTACACTTTTTTTATTTCATTATTTTATTATATTTTACAACATTTTTTAATGCTATGCAATACATAAATAATGCACTTTGTCTTGACTTTGTATATGCACCTATAGAAATTAAATTGTGTAATATTAGAAGTATAATACAGTACACATGTTTTAATGAGTATTAAAGCTGAACTACTGGATAGATTACTTAAAATTGAAAGGTGCAGATTTTTGAGTTATGTTATGATTAATGATGGCTGCATGAAATTATATTGCGTTTATTTTAATGGCGAAATTCAGACTATATTAATAATGTAAAAAACAGGTTTTGTTGACCAATTACAGTGCTCAATGACCCTTTTTTTAAATATAAGATATATAAATTGTTGGTTGAAAAATGAAGGTTAATGGATATTATTAATATATGCAGAAGTTATCGAAACTGGAACAGCTGTTAATGATTTATTCATTTTTTATCTTTATATGATAGACCGGATTTTAATGACTTCGGTGAAATTGTTTTCACAGACTGAAATATTAGATTTCATTGTTTTTAAAGTATCAGATTGTAAATATAGTGATTTAAATTACGTAGAAAGTTGACGAATAAATGTCGTGAATATACAACTATTTTTCTTTCATTTTAAATTGCATCAGAAATTACAAATGAAGGGGTTAAGGGAGCGTCCATTAATTATGTCATAAACAGAATTAAATACTAAAATGGAAAATAATTGAAATGTGTTGCAATGAAAGTTATAGTACTTTAATTGACATATTTAAAACCTGTTATATTGTAATCTTTTGTGTAATTTATAATAGAACAAAATTTGTTCAATGCAATATGAAAAAATGTCAATATTGGGGAATATCGATTACTTCATAACGGGATTTAAAAATATGTAAATGTATAAATCTGAAGTTGTGTTGATGGGTTGAAGGATGGTGAAAAGGTGCAAAAAAAATGTAAGTCTTCCTTTTTGATTGACGCAATTTATGGTGAAGCAATAAATAAATACATAAATAAAAACCAACCCCATATGCAATGAAATGATGAAACAGATTTTTTGCAACTAATTAAAATTTATGTAATGACGTTCCTGTGGGAATTGTACACTAATAAATTTTTGAGACAACCATTATTAAAAAAAAAACTAAGTAAGTAAGTACTAAGTAAGTAAAAATAATGTAATAAATAATTATGCAATGTACATATGTTGCAAAATAGTGAGTTGCAAATTGGGATTTCAGTATGGTGTCAAAGGTGGGGTTTATGAAATTTGGAGAAAGTTTTTCCCCATTGGTTTTCTCAAGGTGGACATGTGGCAATTTGCGATTATATGACAAGTGAAAATGGTGAGTTATTATTGTCATGTCTAGTAGCAATAATGCAATAATGACGATTCACTCGCAGGTGAATAAGTAATGGAGGGAATATTTGGGTCAGGAAATGTGAAAATGTCGATCACCATGGCAAGTTTACACACAGATAATAAATACTGACCCCAAAAGGCCTCGTACTATGCAATAATCCAATATATACTATTACTACTACCACTAGTCCACTGTATATTTATGAACTTGACCCGACCGTGCTACTATTTTTATTATCAACTTTGTGTGTTTATTTATTTGACGGCCATGTATGGCGAGCCAAATCGTTCTCCATACTCGTAAAATTT
>JAQFZQ010003550.1:0-10466 GCA_034696005.1 Glomeris marginata | reverse complement strand
TATAAGGGACACAAATAGCTACTTACAAACCAATTATCAGGGTACCTTACAAAACCCTGTCAGTTCACCTTTAATTTTAATTTTTTTAATTCAAGGAGTTATTAAAAACTTTTTGTTTTTCCCCGAATAAAATGAGTTTTATTTCTGAACTGAATTGTACATAAATTTCCACAATTGTTTTTGTGATACACTTATAAAATAAGTAAAGTAGTTTCCATAATAAACACATTTTTACCAATTTTTTAATATTTTGCATGGAAGTAGACCTATTATTTTTTCCACTGGATAATTTATTAGTCGTCAAATAATGAAAGGATACAAACATTTTCATCTGTTTTTGTTATGAATTTATAACAAGTTTTCGTCTTTTTACCCCCTGCAATCTTTTTTATACTGCAATAACGATTTTCAAAATGGCGCCGTGTTCATATATTTTGTTTGTTTTTCATTCGCTTTTAAATCTGGTGTGTGAAAAACAAAAAAGCAATGCACTTGTGCATCATACTGGCATCATATGAAAAATTATAAAAAATAAAACTCGTTCACTGTCGGCGAATGAAAAGCGAGAAAATTGCGTTTTCCCTTTTTCCCCATGCAAATTACGAAATACAGACGAGCAATTATAGGGGGCAGCACCGAGCCCCGTCCCTCTCTTTCTCTCAAGCAAGCAGAAACATCCACCCTGTATTTTACAGGCAAACAAAAGAAATGAAACCCCTTTTTTAAAAGTAGTAACACTTCACTTTTCACTCACATGTACCGCTTTGAAAACGCACTTACTATCTTATCATCAGTTCTAAATTATGCACTGACTTCAAGACGACAAACAATAATGAAACTCTAATTTTCAGTACAATTTTTGAAGAGGAGTTCCAATTTTTTAAACATAACAATTGTACATATTAACCGAGAGAAAAACAAATTACTCTGGAACATTCCCCTCAAAAAATATATTTTACATTAAATATTCCCAAGTGATGTTTGATTCAATGTTTTATTTGTTATCTCATTTCGCCATCTTTCTTATTTTAAATTTAACCCCTCCCTATATAGCCCACATCACAAAGTTGTTTTTATAATAAGTAGCACCACTTTAGAGCACTTTTGTGTTATCTTCAAGTCCTTGTTCCACTTTACTTCCATATTTTATACACAATTTACTGGAAAGTATATGTAGAGTTTAATGTGCATATTTATAAATGTAGACAGCATGTGTCCTGTGTCATGCATGTAGTATACATGGAAATGAAATGTGTAGGGCTATTTAGAAATGTTTATTTATATGAACTTTATAAAGAATAAATTGCAGTTTCACTGTGGCCATTTTTGTTATAGGGTTTTTATATTTTTGTCTCCTATAATTAGGGATTTAAGACCAGTGTACAATGTGTCGTCTGATGTCATTTCAATTAACTATTCTGCACATTTGTTATAAGAGCAACTCCCAATTATTATTTTAGATGATGGAGCTTTGTCAAAAATAATTAGAGAGAGAAATCTGAAGAATTTCAAGATAATTTGCAAGAAAACCGGTAATATGACAAGAGAAAAATGAATAAAATTAAAATGAGTCTTGAAAACTCCAGTGGTTTGCAAAAAAACAATTCCAATAAAGTATGAAATACAAAAATTATGAACAAGTTTAGGCAAAATTGACAGTAATTAAATAAATAAATTAAAAAATGTGAAAATTTCTGTAAATCTCAAGTAATTCAGGGAATATTTGCAGTGCTATCAATTTATAAATATAGTGTGAAAACTTGAAACTTTCCACCGTAATTTTGTTTCATTAATAAAACAGGTTATAAAAATTGACTATAGTATGTTTAAGCGAGTCAATGCAAACGTTTGGCTTCGCTGTGACGTCACCCCCATGCTAAATGTGCATCCTGCGTCGGATTACAAGCGGTGTGACGTCACAGCAGCGACCATGTGTGGACTTGATAAGCTTAAACCAACTATGTTATTTTAAAACACAGGAAAATATTATCTAATTGGATTTTTCTGTTAATAACACGAAATTACATAACTCCCAACCATGATTTTAAAAAGTTTGAGTCAAACTAAAATCCGGTAAATAAAAAAATTGCTGTTATAACAAGGGTGTACTGTATCTGAACAATGATCTGAACATGAAAAAAAAGTTGAAATTGTTTGAAATTGCTAGGAAGACGTGTGTCCACAATAACTTATATGAATGTGGACGAAAGACAAATTGGCAGTTTTTATGCTAAGCACTTTTACTTTGTTACTCTTCATTTCACTATATTATATGTTAATATTGCGTTTAAGGGCTGAAGCCAAATGCAGATATTATAATAGCATATGTAGATATAATAGATAGAAATGCACAAGTGGCAGTGGATATACATACTGTTTATAGAACCACCATATTTCCTCTATCTTTAACATTTCTTTTCCCAAATTCGCTAATAAATTTAAATTTTTAATTTTAGAAATTTATGCACCACTTTTAATAAATTGTTTATAACGCCCTTCACCATTATTTACTTTTTGCGAAACAACCAGATGATCATCACCCTGTAAACCTGCTTTATGGGGCCATCATGCCCTAAAGGCCACATCCAAAAACCCCCCAAAATCCACACAACAAAAAATATAATTTGTTTTACTTTGGTCATCAGCACATACATCACTGTAATAATTTAAAATATTTTTCCCCCATTATTATTATTATTATTAATGGACTTTAAAGTTAGCAATTATTGTTATTAGGCCAAAGTTATTCGGTAACCTCTGATTTCTATAATTGAACCACTTTATCATCATCCTGCTGCGAACAAATTCCTAGTTTCACCACAAGCATGCAATCCAAGAAGCTAAAAATTGAGTTTCAAATTTCAAGGAGGGCCCAAAAAAGAAATTCTTCATTAAACTTTTAAAAAAGAGTTGAGCAAATGCTTCTGTAAATAACATTATTTTGTGGAGCTACACTGCCAGATGACTTTCCTGGAATCTTGATTGGAGCTATATAAAGCAAATGCTGTTAAAAAAGTTTTTACCCAACTTTTAAATTTGTTTATTATGTTTTCATGTGTGTACAAGATTTATTTCAGGTAACAAATGAAAACTGTTTATATTAATCTTACATTTGGAATAAACAATGGGGATGTTTATTTACCATGTCCATATATGACAACTATTTTGCTTTCAAGTATAGCTTCATTTTAAAATTTTTAAAATATAACAAATTGCGTTATTTTTAGAAACATTTGGATCAAAATATTGTGTTTTTATTGTAGAAGCATTTGTTCAACTCTTTGATTTAAACAGCAATAAGGGATTAAGTATTTAAAATTACAAGACATTAGCATTTCCAAAATAAGTTTTTACATGTTATAAAGAATAGTTTAATTTTTACCAATTAATAAGTTTGTGATTACCATTTGAAAAACCTTTTTAAAAAAGGATTTAAAAACGAAAAATAAAAATATAGATGGTTTATCACTTGGGTAACGTTTGGATAATGTAACAATAATAGTAATAAAAATTGATTGATGAATGTATATATGCATTTACACTATTGCAAAAATAAGCATGCACAGCAAAAATCACTTCAAGAGTAATGCATATTACAATAATATAAAAAAGGAACCACTTTGACGATTTTTCTATTCAATGGAAATTTGGGGTTATGTGATGTTTAATTCAGCAAAAATGTTCATAACCCTTAAATAATTAAAGGAAACATGAACTTGCTTCGCTACATTTTTAATAAACCCCATTTTGACTGTCTTATTTCATTTATTATACGTTGAATATAGTAAAAAACCAGTTGGTTATATTTACTGTATAATATCGGTTTTTCAACGTTTTTGTCCATTTGTTTATCTTTTTTAAAAAATATAAGGTACAATGAGCGGGGAAAAAATATTTTGACTATGCAGGGAGATCATGAGTTTCGATTGTATCGATTCTTTAAAATTATAGTTATTAATACCCATAATTCTTTTCCAGGGCTGCAAGTAACAATGTGGCTAAAAAAGAGTAAGATAAGTACAAAATAATGCAGTTTGTTTGGCAAAAATTGCACTTTTCATTTTCATAAAAACAAGGAAAACTGCAATTTCATATGAAACAAATTACAGTATTTTTCACTGGAAATGGGAAGCGAATAACAATATGGAAACACTGACTGAAAACCTAACTTAATAACCTATAATATTAATAATAAATTACGAACATTGAGTCTTCATGTAAAAACAATAACTTTATTTTAAAAACAACTTTGTATAACTAAAAATCAAAATCACTGGAATTGATTTAAAATTTCAACAACCTTCTATAAAAACCATATATGCTTATATATAAATAGTTAATTTTGAAGAGAAAAATGTAAGTAAACATTTTGGTGGCATAAATTGAATTGTCATATAAATAACTACAATAATATATAGTGCGTTTGAGCTCAAGGTTGCAGTAATTCCCTATTGTTTTCTTGCTTTATGGAGTAAATCCTTACACCAAAAAACATTGCATTATACAAAGGTGATGGAAAATACCTAATATAGTTAATTGATATTAATGTTTTCAAAATTCGACTTAAATATTATGTGAAATAAATTATTGGCAATCATTGTAATGTGCAATCTTGAGTTGAGACGAACTATAATTATTATATATTAAAAAAATACTAATAATTTGCAAACATTTAACATGCTATTATCTTTTGTGTGAAGTTTTTAAATTTTGAAACGTATATAAACCCAATTGCCCATTATGTTATATGTCCAAATAACTAATACCAAACTTTCCTTAAATAAAATAAATAAAACATAATTTACCAAAGGTCCCCAATGAATTAAAAAATTAAAAACAAATTCACTGTTCTGCACAATTAATTTAAACTATTATTCCCACTTTGAAATAAGTTATATACTTGCAGCCCTGTAGTATTTTGAACACTGTCTGACACCGTCCGAAATTGGCAATATTATTTCGGAGGCACTCACTGATAATTCCATATCATTTTACCACCATCATCTTATATTCGGCTTGTTCGCAATTTACCATCACCTCAACAAAACCACCATCACCATCGACAACAACCATCACCTTTAAAGGGGTAAAAAGTGAGGAAAAAATAAATAGGGGGTGAAAAAACATGCACACAAACACCTAACAAAAGCGTGATTTTTGATAATGAGGACGTGTTTCTAGTGCTTTTTAAAGCTTGTTGGTGGTGCAAACAGAAAACACCAATCTCCCCCTCTCTTATTTTCCATATGATTAGCAGGAAATCCTGCTTGTAGCCTATGCCACAAAGAGAACCATGACCCTGCTAACACCACCAGAAAACCATCAAATTTTACACTGAGAGAAAGAAAGAATGGGAAAAAAACATTACACTATATTGTTTACTCGTTGTCCTGAACACAGAATTAAGGACGTTGAACCTGGGCAATGATAATCGATGATATGGTCAGCTTAACAGCTTCTGCAAGAAAGCACCAAGTAACACTTAGATCCCTACTCCGCCTCCTCGCATTTAATATATTTTTCAATTAGCACTTTGTGCTCGAGTTCCAAGTTGAACACTGAACTAGTAGTCCTGCAGTAAAAGTCCAGCATGGAACTTTGAGAGAACTTTTGAAAACCAAAAACACCAAATTTATATGCTCCTTTCCCATTTAGTTACCTTAATTTGTTTACAAATTCATTTATTTATAATCATTAATGTGTGTATTAAAGCATTTTAACATTTTGACAGGAGTAGTTTACCTTATGGTGTAAAATCTTAATTATTATCTCATGTGAATCAATATTTTAAGGTCCAATTTGGAAATTAAATCATAAAAGAACTGTGGCAAACATGCATAAGGTCTGCCTTCCTATCCTGTATTAATACTGAATATTTATGCAGTTATTACAGCTAATTTTAATTTTTTACTATATAGTTTGATCAAGCTCAAGAAGAGACTTGAAAATGGTTGGGAAGTGATGGTAATGCAGGACTTTAATACCTTTCTTGTGGTTGAACAAACTATATATGAAATTATGATTTTTTTGCAATTTGGTGTTAAAATGATGCTGAATTTTTTTCAAATGGGTAATAACATTCCAGGTTTTCCAGAATAGTACTACATGAGCCCTAGAATTTTAAAAAAATATTACATGTCAAAAATAAATGAGTAATTGAATAAAAAACACACTGAACTGGTCATATGTGCACAGAGAAAGAGGTCTTTCATAAGTTTTAGCAGATTCTTGCAGAAGGTTGATAAAAGCAGAGTTGATGAGGTTGGTGTCGATGGTTTTGAGTTCTTAATTAATGAACGTTACTGTAACATTTTATCAAATGCCTGACAGTGAAAAGTTGAAGAGCCAGAATCGAGTTTCAAGAGTGACAAGAGTGGAAAGTTTAATGAAAAACAATGCTCCCATTCATGCAAATCATCTCATTTCTCGTTTATAATAATACATAGATTGGAATTTGGACGGAAACAAATGGAAAACCAACTTTGGGATCCCTCTGTAATATTATAAAAAATGTTGGGTTGTTCCACAAAACATGCTTTGTTTTTTTCAAGAATTGGACGGGGATGAAAATGGGTTATTGGGAACTATATTTTATAAAATCGGATATTTAGTCTATATAGAAGAGTCGAGATTGTTCGGTTTTCCGCCATATCAAGGTTTTCTATATGTACAAGAAAATTCAGTGGACAATGTGCTGGAAATGTAGCAACTCCATTTTTAATTTTATGTCTTTCAAACAAACATTTCATTTTTAAACCATTTTTGTTACTGTTACTCATATAAATAATGAGTTGTTGAAATTGTCCACCAGAGGCGCTGTACAAGAGCCACCACTTTATAAATTAACCCTACAAAACCATTGTTAGTGATATCCCTTCAACAAAATATTTACTACCAGCCTGTTTTATTTTAATTTGTAAAATCCAACTCTAATGTTATTATTTTATATTTTATATTTTATTGCCACAGTTTTGCTACTACGATTTGCCACTAGGTGGCGCTCCGTTAAATACTGTTTTAAACTGAAATCCTACTGCAACGCCACCTGGTTGACAATTGAAGTTACTTGTTTCTGTAAAAATCCTGAATTCAACTAATGTACTAAGATGCATATGATATTTTGGGGCAACTCAGCAGCCAGGTGGCGCTGCAATATTGGAAAAACTAGACTCTAGGAAAAACTACAGGAAAAACAGCCAATAATGGAAAGTAGTATACATATTCTGTATTTTTACCATTTGTTTTTAACAAATGTGAATGTAGGAGTTGCCATTTTTCCAGCACAACTTTTTAAAAAACTGTGGTGCATTTTATAGAATATAATAAAAAAGTATTATTTGTGGTTATTGTTGTGGTTTTTGTAGTTGTGTTTATGATGTAAGTGCATTCACATTTATCTGGCAGCGAAACTTTGTGACAGTTTTTGTTGTTTCAACTTGTGGGTTTATTATTTTATTATTATTACATATGTATATAATATATTGTCAAAATGGAGCTTGCGTGTTGCGTTCGGAGCGCACCAAACGGCTAAAACTGGAACCTCTCTCTCTTTCTGTGACTGCTGGCAGCTGCATTTGTATCTTGTATGTGTGTGTGCAGATAGAATTGAGAGTGAAAAAACGTTTCAGATGTCCAATTTAGCGAACTAGCGAACATATTACGTACGTTTCAGTTGATTCAAAGAGAGAAGCAGAGAGAGATCATTAAAATTCAAACTGGCAACGATTGTGTTCACAAAAGTGCGGTGCAGATTGAGGAGGAGTTTAGTTGGTTGGTGCGCACCAGTGCACGAAAAACTGCTCCATTTTTCCACATGAAATTTGTACTGAAAGGTTTTATGGGTCCATAATAACATCGTACTTTTTTACTTAGTCATTTACGTGACCGCATTTTTCTCGCATACATACAATATAACCCCTTTTTTCCATAATCATCATCTTTTTCATCATCATCATCATCTTCATCTCCTCCTCCCAGCATCCAATCCCTCTTTGTAGTGAAATTTTTCAACTCCACTTTTATAAATGATAATCGGAGTGCACTCTTGGTTTTTTGTTAGTTTTTTGTTTTGTTGCTTCTTTTGCTTCTCCAAAAAATCCAAAATCCAAAACAAGAAAGAAAGAAAATCACAAACACTCTTTGTCACACATTCACATACAGAGAGAGAAGATATTACTTACTGTACACACATGCAACATTTATAAAAGTGTCTCTTTTCAGCACTCCAATTAATCACAACGCCTTATATAGGGGGTAAAATGAACCAACCCTACACACAACCCAAACGGTCTCTATACAAGAGTGTGGTTGGTTCTAATTCCCAAAAAAACATGTTTTTATTCTTGCCGGTCACCCATATCTACATTATAATATTGGTTACTAATTCTTAAGATTTTGTTCTTGTCTGTTTTGATTCTTTCATCAATTGTGCACGCAACGATCCAATGGATAAAGTCGATGGGGCAAATTGAACAACTCTTAATTTCGCATTTTAAACCCTCTTTTTATTTCCAAATTACAATTCCAGCATTTCAATGATCATTTTGCATGGCATTAATTCTTCAAAGTCGTGAAAATTTACCCCAGAAGAATTTTGACAAAGTATTTATGAACATTTTGAGGATTTTAAAGGTGAACTGACAAGGTTTTGTAACGTACCCTGGAAAGTGTGTAATTGTATAGAATTGATGCCAATAAAACGATTGGTGCAAACCAAACTTTTTTAATTTTTTTTTATAAAAAGTTACGGAAGGTTGGTGTCACCGCGCGGGTGTCACAGTGTCCTGTTTTGGCAAAATTTGAATTTTCAGCCAATGGCAGAGCTTATCAATGGCGCTCCAGTGCACATATCTCACAATATACTACCCCATACACTCCACAGATATGAAACTAAATAATTCATATCTATGGCAATAATGCTTGAAATGGCCTCAAATTTTCAGGTGATGTTCCTAAATTAGTGGCAATCAAAAGCTTGCTTTTTCAGGGTATGTTGCAAAACCTTGTCAGTTCACCTTTAATATATAAAAAATTCTAAAATTTTCCATGACTTTTCCAGGTAATCTAGGAATTCCATGTTAACTGACATCATGTTTATCCACATAATAACTTAGAATGTATTATTAAATAGTCTGATTTATTAAACCTGCTTCAGGTTATTTTTTTATTTGCTTTACTTTTCCATGTTTCCCCCAATTTAAATTCTGGCAATTTTGTAGAATTTAATCAACTTTCTGCTAAATTCTTCCTGATTTTTCTAGGCTTTTGCATGTCTTATATTCTTAATTTCCTGAACTATTGTTAAATAATTCTCTATATTCATACCCATTTTCCAGATTTATTTTTAAATGAAATACTGTAAACCCTAAATTTGATTCCTTTTATTAAAATAAATGGCACATAATTATCCCATCGACTTCAAACATTAGAAGATCATTGTATGATTTTACAGCGAGATTCCAAATTAAGTGAACTATTTTGATGCTGCGGAGAAGCCAACATTTTCACACATTTTTACTATTTTGTGCCCTCTTTCTCTCTGTATTACATGTGTTGCCTGTAAATTGTGGTGTTTCTTTGCATCACGATTTTCATATTTCCAACAATGTCTGCTATTTTTTCATTCCTCTTACTTAATATTCATATAATACCGGTGCCAATTAATAAATGCAGCTGTGACAAATTTAAATCTCATTCACACTCTCATCATCCTTCTATATTTTTAATCTTTCTTTCCACTCGTTTTCTTTCATTTTCAAAAAGATTTTCAAGTTTAACTTTTCATTGGAAAAAGCTGCCACACAACTGGCACCTTTTAGAAAAGTGCATTTATACACTATATTACATTAATTCATCTACAAACAATCATGATTTGTTTTCAATTTTTGTTGCTTTTTTTGTTTTTTACTTTTTCTTTTAATAAATTTTAAACTTTTGTGCCGCAAAAATTTATCATACACTCCGAAGAACTCGGTGTTTTGCTGACATAACACAGGGAAATGTTATCAGAAATAATTACAAAAAAATGTATGGGAGAAGGAAATGAGGAACAGATCCATCATATAGGCCTACTTGGATATAGAGAAAAAGAGTCATCATTCATGACATTAAATTTTCATATCATTTCATGAATAACATTTCCCATTTGTGTTGGTTCCCACCCTATCCATACACACATACACACACACATCGATCAAAACATGTCAAATGTCTTTTTTAAATACATTGAAACATGAGGTTTTATTTTTTACTTTGCAATATTTGACCTCTTAACTTGTAATCTGCGCACTGGTTTTGTTGTTTATATTGTTTTTGTTGTATATCTTCGTGTTCAGAATTTAAATTATACTTACTGTGGTTTCAACGAAAGATTGAGCCAGGAGGGTGGAATCATGTCTGGGCTGACCCATTTCAAAGGGGTGCACGGTTACAGGTGTGCAGGTGATGACGACTGGTAATGTCAACCA